>JZKD02S1676703.1:143866-188513 GCA_000966675.3 Picea glauca | reverse complement strand
CGTCTCTGTCTCAATATTCGAGAAATCTTCGTCTCTATTTCAATATTCGAGAAATCCTCCGAAAGAAGTCTAAGTCTTTATGAGACTAACCTATTTCTAAATTTTTGGAAAACTACAACATCAAAATCGCTTGCAGTAAAAGTAATAAAAAGTCCATTGACACGTACCAGTTACCTTTCTCTTTTCGGTTTCTTCGATTCACATCAGAATCTCACTTGCAGTGCAAGTAATACAAGTCTGTGTCCACGTACCAGTTACCCTTCTCTCTATTCTTGGATTATTCAAATTATCTTATTATTTTAAATAGTTGAAAACTGCCATACCAGATATATTAATACATCTTGACTTCGTCTCCGCCTTTGTTGACGGGTCATTTTTAGCGGAATGAAAAATTAGTCCACTTAGTTTTCAAATAAATTATTTTCACTCATTTTATTTATTTGTTTGAAAATTAACTGCAATAATTTTTCATTGGGTTTTAGAGGTAGTTTAAATTTGTTATGTTTTTTTATTTATTTTTATATTATTTGTTAAATTTGAAAAATTATTGTATAAGTAGATTTGAGTGTTAAATTTGTATGTTTAAAAAATTTTAACAATCAAAATCTATTTATAAATATAATTTAAACAATAGAAAATTGTGGTTTTGTTCAAAATTATATCACTAGATTTTGATGAAAAATATCAAAACATAAAACATGTAAACAACCTATTTCATTGAAAATTCATTTTTATTTTTCAATCTCAGTGAATGAAAAATAATTCGCATATCAATCATTATTATTGAATTTTTTTATTTTTTTTGTATAGTGACAATCAGGGTCATCAATGAGTATTATTGAATTTTTCCGCAGAGTTAAATGGCACCGGATTAATTTATAGAGTATTTTTAAGTAAATTAATTAGGAAATAAATAAAAAATTAATTTTTTTTTTAAATATTTAGATTATAAAATTATATTTTTAAGAAGTGTGTTATTATAATAATAATCCATTTTTAAGGTCACATACCTTATTCCATCTTTCTCTAAATTTAAACTTATAACTTCGAAAGAAGAAACAATTATTCTTAACCATTAAATCCACTAAATTATTAGAATTTTAAAACAATAAAATTTTATTTAACTATATGTAGAATAAAATAAAACCCTTAGTTACATTATATTTTTAATGAAAAAACTACCCATTTAATATAAAGTTAACTTACTCTTTAACCCATGACAAAATTATAAATCGAATTTTCGCTACCAAGCTCCCCAAACACCCTGAACCTGCTCTGGCAGTCACTCAGCAAAAACCAATTTATCAATGACGCCATTAATGAATTTTTATTAAGAGCGTATGAATGATTATTTATACGCACTTTGTCGGATGACGAACGCCATGATGGATTTGATGATTACGCCGAAGGCGTTTATATAGGGGAAGTTCCCCTAGGACCTTCGTCGTCTGTACGTGGCCTATCGCTAAATGACACGAGACGTATTGTTTCTTTACGCACCTTTCCTATTATGTGCCCATTATCGCTGGCCAGTTAATTTAAATCCCAAAGTCCTATGTAGGGAAAATATAATCTATTTGATTAACTCTTTGGATATAGAAAACACAAATAGCTTCAACTTAAAACAAATACTTTGATTTGACTATATAAGAAAAACATAGTTTTGAATTGGGTTCTTTGAACTTTGTCAAAGATAGATGGATGACAACACTGTGTCTCCAATTGGAACCCTGACAAGTTGTTGGTGCTATGTTCTACTTTGCATCTAGAGTCCATCTACAAGCCAATTTGCCATCGACTAGAGAGAACCCATGTCTACAATGTTTTTCTTCGTATTGCAGACGTGCAAGGCAATCGATGGCTTTCCTGAATGGACAACATACTCAGTTGCATACTTGCTAGCACAACCTTTTAGTACAACCATGGCTAATATATTTGTTTTCAACATTTTTGAACATTTACTCAATCATGTTTTCTCGAAGTGCCCGTATGACATGTATATGATTATATTTTGCTATGGAATCTCTTTTACTACTTATACAATGGTTAGATGGATGTTGTAAAGTTACCACTCAACAAGATGACAAGTCCATGGGATTGTCTTGGACAAATGCCCAAGAAAAGGGTCAATGGGACTGGAGTGTACAATAAATGGTTAATCGACTATTGCAAACCAATAAACAATATACCCAACATTACATATAACACAATTGAAACTTCATAGATGTCCCATTATTTCTTCAAATAGATAGCTCCCTCTCACTTGTTTGTTCAATTTGACTTTTAGATCTTTATATATTACTTATGGGAAATGGCCAATCACTACTACTAGCATCTTTCATGTAGAAATACGAGCCTGATATTGAATACCTATATCATGTGCTTGATATCACTAAGACGTACATGAGATTTAAATATCCAACCTTTTTGAAACAATTCAACTGTGTTCTAAACTAAGTTATCCAAACCTTCATCTTATTTTAATAATGGCCTTGGCTCTTTGATCCAGATTTTATGAGCAGAACGCAATGAATACAAATTATTAAAATATGTTTAACACATAATAACAGAGATACAGTAAAAATGGTTTTATATTTAATAAGGAAATAAGTTGAAACTGTAAAATGCAATGGAAAACAAGCTTGTTGGAATGGTGGCAGCTTATCTCTGAGAAGAGATGTGACGATTGCGCTCATTCGCAAGAAGATGATTACAATGAGGCTCTGAAGGACTTTTTCATTAAACAGAAATGTCAAAAACCCTAGACATCCAAAAACCTAACCCTAGGAGATGAAGTGCCAAAAGTCATGTGGGCCCTGTTTGGGTAAGTTAGTACATCAACTTCCTGGGGTCGTAACTTTTGCATACGATCTCACTTTTAGGCGCATGATAGCCCGTTGGAAAGGTATCGTCGAGGAGATTCATTTTGGGGGCTCAATCAGAGACTTTGTCTATCATTGAGTAGCTCGATCCCGAAAAACCTTCATTTAGACCCTCAAAATGGCCCCGGAAGTTAAAAACTGTTAAAAATAGTAAATTGCCAAAATTGCTAGAAAATTGTTTTGAGCGAGTTGGAAAAGGTGGGTGGCCACCGATATCAACCTAAATCAATCCTCCCTCCTTAGGAAGAAATGGTATCCATTGCGTTGAGTTCCCCCGTCAGATGAGGAAATTTCTGTTGAATTTGGCCCCGGGTGAGCCACTTGCCTTAGTGCAGGAGTTGCCCTGCTTTGACGACTCGATAAAGTTGGACCCTTTGTTGTTGAGTGCCCTTGATCCGTGTTTCTACAATCTGATCACTGGATTCCCGTTGCATGCAGGGTTGAGTTATGTTGGTTTCAACTCTTCTGTTATCTCTGAGGTGTCCAATAATGGTGGGAAATATGGCCGAAGGAGAGTCACATTGAAGACTGGGTGCAAGCCAAGGAAAGGGGGAATGTTGAGCTCAAAAACATTGTCACCCATAGCCTTGGTGAGGGTGTACGAACCGTAATGGAGTGGTTGAAGCTTCCGATGGGGCCCTATAAGGAATTCTTTCTGCAAGTGTAACCAAACTTTGTGTCCCACTTGAAACTTATGTGGCACCCGATGTTGATCATGGCGTTGCTTGTACTTGGAATTAGACTTTTGTAGAATATCCTGAACATGTTGGTGAATGTGTTGGATCCACTCAATGAACCAGGTGGCTTTGTCAGCTTCTGGTGGAGCAGGGGACGAGTCAACTGAGGTGGTCACCAGGGGTAGTGAAACATCCATGGGGCCCAATGGTTGGAATCCGTACCCCACCTGAAAGGGACTGTGGCCAGTTGAACTATGTAGGGCTCGATTTTAGCTATGTTGGACATAGGGAAGACTCTCATCCCATGTGTGGGGGTGTTTTGAATTGTACATGCACAGGATATGTACGATCATTCGATCGACGACCTTAGTTTGGCCATCCGTCTGGGGTGGAAGAGAGTGGATTTGGTGAGCTTGGTATCCAACAGTGACTAGAGGCTCAACCAGAATGTGTTGAGGAACCGACTGTCAAGGTCTGAGATACTGGTTTGTGGGATCCCAAAATGTACCCATACTCATTCAAAGAAGAGCTTGGCGGTGGCTTCTGCTATGATTTTCTTCTTGCAGGCGGCTAGAATCGCCATCTTGGAAAAGAGATCAACAACAAAAAAAGCACAATCATTTCCCCTCTTGGTGGACGGGAGGCCCGACATGTAGTCCATTAAGATGGACTCCCACGGTCTGTCAGGAGTAGGAAGAGGGGTTTACAAGCCCCTTTTCTTAGTGGTCGGTTTGGCAATAATGCAAGCGGTGCAGGACCTGATATACTTGTCGACATCCTATTGAAGTTTCGACCAGTAGAAATTTTTTTGCAGCACTTCCATTGTCGTTTCGATGCCAAACTGTCCTGCCACCCAATTGTAGTGAGCTTACCAAATCATCTTCGCGTGCTCGCTTGATAGAACGTAGAGATGGCCCAGACGACACAACAACCCATGTTGAAGATGGAAATTAGCGACCACTAAATTGGCGCCCACCATTTGGTAGGTGGTAGAGAAGTCAGGGTCTATCTTGTAGAGGTGGGGCCATCCATAGGTCTTATGGCCGCAGGAGTCTATCACCATGGTGAGTGCCACGACTGGAGGTCAGCTAAGGCAATCAAAAACCTGATTGGTACTTCATGTTTTATACTTGATTTTGATGTGGAACTATTGTAAGTATGTGCACCACTTATGATGGCGGTCATTCTGCAATTTTCCTTGGGTCTGCATGAACTGTAGTGGCTTGTGATCAGTAAGGATGACTGTCTCCTTCCCAAGAATGTAATGTCTCCACTGGCAGCAGGCTTGAAAAATGGAGTACATTTCTTTATCATAAGTAGGGTACTTATGGAAAACATCTGATAGTGTCTCACTATGATATGCCACGGGGTGGCCGTGTTGAGTGAGAACGACGTCCACAACATAGTCTGAAGCATTTGTCTCGATCTCAAAGGGATGTTGCAGGTCCGGTAATGACAGTATTGGGTATGAGCACAAAATATTCTTCAAGTCATCGAAGGATTGTTTTTGGGACATGCCCCACACAATTTTTTCCTTACCGCCACCCCTAGTTACTTGGTTCAGGGCCCATGCGATATAAGAGAATCCCAGCATGAACTTGTGATAGAAATTGGCGAGGCCTAAGAAGCTCTAAAGTTCAGTGAGTGTGGTTGGGGATGGCCAGTCACAGTTGACCTAGATCTTGGTTGGATCCACACGTACACCATGTCGATCAACGATGTATCCTAAGTAATGGACCATGTCCATGCCGAAGGAGCATTTTTCCAAGTTTGCATATATTTTGTGTTGTTGCAGGGTGTGCAGAACTTGTTGAATATAATGCAAGCGTTCCGCCCAAGTATTGTTGTAGATAAGGATGTCATCGAGATACACCACTACAAAATTATTAGTGAAAGGTCGTAGGATATTGTCCATCATCCTCATAAAAGTTGTTGGAGAATTTGTCAAACCAAAGGGCATGACCAACCATTCAAAAAGACCTTATTTTGACATGAAGGTGGTCTTCCATACATCTGTTTGTTCTATTGGGACCTGGTGGTAGCCAGAATTCAGATCAATATTACTAAAGTATTTGGCCCTCGTGAGTTGATCAAGGAGGTCGTCGATTTGAGGAATCGGGTACCGGTTTTAGACTGTGATTTTATTCAGGGCCCGGTAATCAATGCAGAGTCGTCAGGTCCCATCTTTCTTTTGCATCAATATGATTTATCTCCCACAAGGCGATGAGATTATACGTATGTGCCCCTTGTGGAGAAATTCTTGGATCTACCTCTTGATCTCCTCATTTTCTAACAGAGAGCGGCGGTAGACTGGACCATTGGGTAGTGGTGCACCTGGGGTCAGATCAATGGGATGCTTGACCTGGCAGTGCAGAGGTACCCCGGTAGGAGAGGAGAAGATATCTAAGTATTATTCCACGACCTTATCCACTTGCTTTTGTTGTGTGGAGATATCGGTCACGAAGGCCCTGGATGTGGCTACGATCTTTCACTCACTCTGAGAGTGAATCCCAAAGAAGAAAAATTTCCCGGTCTAAGAGATGATCGATCTTCATTTCTTGGTAGAGATCAAGGAAAAAGCACTAGGAGGGACTCCCTCGGGTATCCTATACAATTTCCTATTCAAAGTAATAATAACACTATGAGACTTAGACTCATATACAACATGACGTTTCCATAAATAAGGTTGGCCCAAAATAAAATTACAAACTTCGAGAGGAGCAACATCACATAATACCTTGTCTTTGAAGGGCTTGATGTCGTACGACAGCCGACACTGTTGGCTGACACGGAGATCGCTTCCTTGGTAGAGCCATCCAATGGTGTAGGGTTGTAGGTGCAGTGTTGCCAGCAAGGTCAGTCGCTTGACGAAGCCTACTGAGATGAGGTTCTTCTGGTTACCGCTATCAACGATGAAGTGCAGTGGGGTGCCTTTTACCCACATCTGTGAATGGAAGAGGTGTTCACCTTCTTCGGGCTCGTCTGGTTCACCAGGCTGGAGCCTGGTGGTATCAACTATGGCACTGGGTTTCACGTCAATGATATGTCTTCCTCTTTTTGGTTCTGACTCAGAGTCAGAACCTGCATCTTATTCAGAGGCTTTCACTTCGTCCAACAACGACTGCTTTGAGCGGCAGTCAATAGTGTTATGCCAAGGGCTCTTATGGAAGTCACACCACTTCCTGGTATCTTTCTTTGTCTTTCTAGTGTCCTTCTTTGCTTGCGGCTTGGACTGGTTATCTTGATATTGTCCATATTTTATCTTTCCTTTGTTCTATGGGTTGGGGTCGCCCCTTCCTGAGTTTTTCTATGAGGGGTTCCCAGGCCCAAATTTCCGTGTCTTTTGTTTGAGCTTCTGCTCGATTTTGATGGCATATCGGTAGGTCATGCCTAAGGACGAGATGTCCAAAAATTCCATTTTGGTCTGAATGTATCTATGCAGATCAACGCGATACTTGAGCACCAGATGTCACTCTAAATCTTTGATGCCCATCTTGGTATGCAAGGTATGGAAGATATTTTTTAACTATGTCACTACTTGGTCTCTTTCTTTCCACTGTGTGGTCCATTTGGTATACAAGTCATCATAACTTACGACAGGGTAGTATTGTTCCTTAATAGCATCCCTGAAGGATTCCCAGACGGTCGCGACTATAAATAATGAGGGTTCCTATGTTTCCTTTTGCTCACAGAAAGTTTCCCACCAATCTTTGACACGGGGAATGGCTTTGAGGAGTGCAAAAGTAATATTTTCTCTATTTGAAAAGTTATGGATAGAAAAATACCCTTCTAGTAGATTCAACCACTTGTCTACAACATTTGCATCTATCTGACCTTCAAATATAGGAATATCGAAGTTGATTTGTACCTTGAAGGGGGCGACACCTCTTCTCGAGGAATATGCTTCGCATGTTGGTAGCCGCCGAAGGATTTGAGCGAAACTATCCAGCATCTCGTTCCTCTGTTGCGTGAGGTCTTCCTCAAACAACATTTTGAAAGGATCTCCTGACCCATCATATTTCTTTTCTCCTACCATGAGAGGTCTCTTGGGCATGCAAGAGATTTTTTCCTCAAGAGAAATAAGCTCGAGAACCAATTCTTTGTACCCTAACCTCGTTAGGGACATGCATTAAGACGACAAGGAGCAGACTGCTCCGATACCACTGATCCAGATTTTATGAGCAGAACGAAATGAATAAAAATTATTAAAATATGCTTAACATAGAATAATAGAGATACACTAAAACTGGTTTTATATTCAATAAGGAAATAAGTTGAAATTGTAAAATGCA
Organism: Picea glauca; assembly: GCA_000966675.3. Taxonomy (NCBI): domain Eukaryota; kingdom Viridiplantae; phylum Streptophyta; class Pinopsida; order Pinales; family Pinaceae; genus Picea; species Picea glauca. The sequence goes on along the minus strand of JZKD02S1676703.1, from coordinate 180,662 downwards.
GTGGAAAACAAGCTTGCTAGAATGGTGGCATCTTATCTCTGAGAAAAGATGTGACGATTGCACTCATTCACAAGAAGATGATTACAATGAGGCTCTGAAGGATTTTTTACAGTAAACAGGAATGTCAAAAACCATAGACATCCAAAAACCTAACCCTAGGAGATGAAGTGCCAAAAGTCATGTGGGCCTCGTTTGGGTAAGTTAGTACATCAACTTCTCGGGGTCGTAACTTTTGCATACGATCTCTGTTTTAGGTGCACGATAGCCCGTTGGAAAGCTATCGTCGAGGAGATTCATTTTGGGGGCCCAATAAGAGACTTTGGCTATTTTTGAGAAGCTCAATCCCAAAAAACCTTCATTTAGGCCCTCAAAATGGCCCCGAAAGTTAAAAACTGCTAAAAATAGTAAATTGCCAAAATTGCCAGAAAATTGTTTTGAGCAAGTTGGAAAAGGTGGGTGGCCACTGATATCCACCTAGATCACTCTTTCGCTTCATCTTCTTTTAATAATGGTTAGGTAGCCTCAAATATTCGTCACCCTCTTTGAAGTAACAACCCTGTCGACTAGCATCCAGAGATGTAAGTTTATTTTGTGTGTTAAATCAATTCTATAGTTATTGAGTATCAATGTAAAAGTTCAATATCAAATAGTTTCATAGCATGATCATTTAAGAAGAAATTTATTGGAGAGTTCTAGCCCCACTTCCATTTTTTTTTTTCTTGGAAAGTGACCAAACCCATCCAACGGATTCTAGAATTCAAGTATAAGTTTAAAAGGTCAAGAATCAAATAGTTCCATAACATGACCATTCAAAAATAAAGTGTTTGGAAACTCATAGCCTTGACTCCATTTCCAATTTTGTTTTTCTAGAAAATGGCAATACTCGTCGAACGAATTTTCTGACCATTGGATTAGATGATAACTCGTTGCATTTGAATCGTAGTTATTTCCTATAATGTTGTGAGGGAGGCATCTTTCTAATGCATATAAGAGTTTTCTCCCATGAATCATAATTTTTCATTGCATATTATGATGGAAGGATTTTTTTTTTAAATGTAATGCACATTTATCAAAATATATTTATTGTTTTCTTATTCACTCACTTATACTTTAATGATTTTTTCAAGTGTAATATAGTCCAAACAACAAGCACATACTCGTTAAACTATTTACATCCCTTATATATTAATATTTTGGGAGCATCATTCAAAGATGCATAAAATGATTTTTTTGACATTTTGAAGCATCGTTGAATAGAGTGATTTTTGAACAAGGTATAAAGTCTAGACAATCCAATCATCTACACAAGGAGCCAAACAAAATTTTTAATGAATTCATGAAATGCCTTTACAAAATTTGAAGATAATATTGTTTATGGATTTTTGAGATTGAATAGTGTGACTTGATAGGAAAAGAATCCCATTTTGTAACAAAATTGGTCTTATGCTCTTTTTCTTTTTATATTTGAACTTGATTATACCAATAGTAAGTCGACCATATGTTTTGTGAAGGTTATGTTTTGTATTTAGAAGGTCTACTTGTGTATTGAGAAGGTCACTCCAACATTGAGAAGGTTAGGCCTCAAAAGTTCATAAGGTCACTTTGATGTTCATCAAAAGGTTGTCCCAACATTTAGGCTTTCAACCTCACCATTCAAAAGGTCAATAAAAAGTGCACCATATATTAAATTAAAAACCAATTTGGATGTACATGCTAGATAAAGGAAACAAGAAATTTCCCTACCTATATAACAAGGAGAGCTAGCATAACCAACATGATTATTCCCACATCATGTTAATAAACATAGGGAGGAACTCATTGGGAAAATTTACTTCGGATCTCTACAAATTAAATTATATTTCCAAACCAACCTTACTGAAATTAAGGTTTGCAATCAAACAAACATTTATCATCCTCCTATATTAGCGTGTAGGGTAATTGATAAATATATAATGTAACTTAGGAAACATTATTTGTTTGAAATAAGCTTCATGACTAGATCATGGAATGGAGATAACTTAGGAAAGGACACTCAAAACAAATCCAATGAGTCATCACTACTACTTGCAAATTGTTGATGTGATGATCCTCTCATGCATTCTAGACTACTGATCTCAATTGAATTAGAACCTCATTTTCCTCCTATTCTAATAGTCCTTGGGAGATTCTCTTTATATATCACCATCGTATTGTTCTTGCCACATGTCTCATTTGAGTTCACCATGGATCCTTTTATTTAAGTGTTGTGATATCTCAATTAGAAACCCCCTTTATTGTTGACTTGGGATAGATTTGATAATTAACATGTATCTCATGAGTTAATCCATCACATCCTTGCACCTTACATTTATTGACACTTAGCCCACTAAAAAATATTTTTAATTAATTATTCATGAAACCTATTCAAAAGATCCTCTATTGGTTATTCATGAACCATCCAAAACACTTCTCTTATGTTCAAACAATGCATAACCTTGCTTCATTTTGGCATTCCTTTCTATTTGTTTGGGGGTATGGCTTTTCTCCTTTTGTTGTGTATTAAACCTTGCCACATCCTACAATTTTGTCGTTTACTTATTCTAGTGTTTAGCCTTCTGGATAAGGCTTTCCCATACTAAATTGGTTTTGTTTGACAGGTGCTATCCTAGCTCACATGTATTTACCCTTACCCATGTTTTCACAACGTTGTGACATCCATATGAGTTTGAACTAATAAGATCTAGTGGAGAATAATAGATGGAAACATAGAAATGGAAAATATTGTTGAATATCTTAATTTTTTTTTTATTTGTTCCTATTATTAAATACACTTTTAAACACTTTCTCTACCTGTACACTTTATTCATACCTATGTGTCACCTTGTGATTTTTACCCTCAATAAAAATGCCAAATCTATAATTCCCACAGAGAATATGAAACCAAAAATGGATATATTCTCATGCTATGTTCATATTTCTATAACCCAGTTAGAAGAGGTAGGAAACCATTCAATTCTTCATGTCTTGAACATTCTAAATGAAACTATCTAGATAGACTTATTACAATGAGAAACCATACATAGAGTACTTGGGAAGTTTGGCACTTCAATGGTCATTTCAACTAGAAGGTTTTTCCTCATCCTTCTATGGGTGAATTTTGTATGCACTATGGATGGAACTCCATTCTTTAGATATTTCCATTGAGAGTTAATGAGTCTTTACTGCTGCAAATTATTGAAATAATAACCCTATTTTGGACTTTATGTGGATCTCATATGAACCGGTTATTTCCAACCTCTAATTGAATTGTACCAATGACCCACAAAAATGTCTTGATACATAATTTATTTCCTCTTATTCCAATAATCCCTCAAAAATTAAAAACATTAATATTGACTAGAATATTGACTAGATATTTTAGGATATCTTACATCACATACTCCAGCCATGCATCTATTCACAATTATCTCTACTAAAATAACCTTTGAAATGTTCATTTTTCATTTAAAAAACAAAATCCCTCAATCTTTAATTAATATAACAACCTTGAATAAATTGGACGTTCCCTTTCCCTACTTTGGGGGTATGCTTTTTATTTATCCGCACTTCGTCGGATGACGAACGCCGTTCCCTACTTTGGGGGTATGCTATAAGCTAGTTATTTATCCGCACTTCGTCGGATGACGAACGCCGTGATGGATCCCAGTACCTGCCATGGCAGTCGCTCAGGAAAAGCCAATTGATCTTAGACCAGATTAATGATTTTTTATTAAGACCGGATAACGAACGCCGTGACGGATTGATCTTGTTCTGTTTAAATCATTGACGGATTGATGACGAACGCCGTGACGGATTGATGGCGAATGGTATGCAATGTTCATAGTCAACGGAAAGCCAACTACGAATGAATCATTCTCGCAGAATTGAAGCAGCTGGGCAGGTACATATACATATATCTCTCTATATATATGGATGAAGTCGGCTGCCTCCATCTAGATCCACAGGCTAAGGACGAACGAAAAGGAACAGTACTGTATTACCTGATCGATTGATTGAGTGCCGTGCAGAGAGCGGAGCAATGGCGAATTTACCATCAGTGGGCAGATTGCGTTTGGGGTCACAAGGATTACAAGTATCAGCACTGGGGTTAGGTTGCATGGGCATGTCGGCCTTCTATGGCCCTCCAAAGCCCGATCAAGAAATGATCTCTCTCATCCACCATGCCGTCTCCAGAGGTGTCACTTTTCTTGATACTTCGGACATTTATGGCCCTTTCACCAACGAAGTACTCGTTGGAAAGGTGAGACTGGTGCATGGGGTTTTCTCTTTTCCTTGTAATTGCTATTACATGGGGTTTTCTCTTTTCCTTGTCATTGCTATTACCTGTAGCTTAGCCAAGCTGATAGAATTTTCACCTACGGTTTGTTGTTTGCAGGCCATTAAAGGAATTAGGGAGAAAGTCCAATTAGCCACGAAGTTTGGAATCAGCTTTGTCGATGGAAAACCACAGGTTCGAGGAGATCCTGCATATGTTCGTGCCGCCTGCGAAGCAAGCTTGAAGAGACTTGATGTGGATTGCATTGATCTTTATTATCAACATCGTATTGATACGAAAGTCCCCATTGAAGTTACGGTATGTGCGGTCTGTGTGCATTGATCTCGGTTGATGCTGGTTTATGTCACCGATCTTGGAAGTTTATTTGTAATGGGTGCAGTCAACATCCTTGAAAAAAATTGAACTTCTCCCAGCAACGTGCTGCCACCATATTCTACTTTCCCTTTTTATACAGGCCTGCAAAATTGAAAACATGAATAACCACCACCAGATCCGACAATTAATCATTTGTAGAGTGTGACGATTTATCATTTGTAGAGGGAGTGAGCTAGCTCTGGAGCAATCTTCTTTTCCTTTTCAGGCAGGTTTTTTGGTGGTCTGTTTTTAAATTTCTGACCAATCCAGACTTGATTGATTTTCTGAGTATCTGGGTTGGTTTAAAATGGGGCATAACTTCAGAGGCAAGATTCTCAAATGCATGGAACATTTATCCATGCGAAACTCAGACTACCCCTGAAAATTTGACCGGATTCAGACCCATATTTTTACCTGAAAAGTGGAACTCCAGAAAAACATATTACTTCCCAATTAGCCCACTCCTTTGTAGACGGTAGAAAAATTTGTTTGTCACTTCAATGCCATTTCTTCTTTCATTGATTTCTTCCTTAATTGTACTTCTAGTTTACTATTTCATTTACTTAACTACAGTTTGATGCCCTGGTTTATCTATGCATCTGTAACAGATTGGAGAGCTGAAGAAATTAGTAGAAGAAGGAAAAATAAAATACATTGGACTTTCTGAAGCCTCCCCATCAACAATTAGAAGAGTGGTCATTGTGGACTAGGGATGTAGAGGAGGAAATTATTCCCACTTGCAGGTATGATTAGGTATTGGAGTTGGAGTTAGAATTTTCCCTATTGTTATGACTTTATATTATGAATTGCTAACTAACATATTATAATTCTTATCGCAGAGAACTGGGTATTGGAATTGTGCCATACAGCCCTTTAGGGCGGGGTTTCTTCTCTTCTGGAGCAAAGTCAGTTGAAAATTTAACAAATGATGATATTAGAAAGGTATTTTGAGTTCCTCTATTTTTATTTGTATTTTCTAAGGTCAGTGTTTAATTGTATTTTTTAAGGTCAGTGTTTAAGGAAAGAGTATTTTAATGTGATTAATTTAATTATGTAAAATTAAAATTGATAAAACGTAAAAGAGCTTTACAAAGCCAAGGCTGGTTGATGGGCAGAAACCAAAAAATTATCTTTATAATTATCTTTGTATGAAACATTTTATTTTTAATGTTTGTTTTCCAAAGTTTATATTATTTCACTGATAACACTACATTGAGTTTTTATTAGTGCATTGATAACACTGCATTCATTGAATTTTTTTATTATTTTATAAAGTATTGATGTTTTTGACAGGCACTTCCAAGGTTTCAAGCAGAGAATTTTGAAAAGAATAAGGTGACATTTGAAAAAATAGCTGAAATAGCTTCCAGGAAGGGATGCTCCCCGGGTCAACTCTCACTTGCTTGGATTCACCATCAGGGAAATGATGTTTCACCAATTCCTGGAACCACCAAAGTGAGGAATTTAGAAGAAAATATCGGTGCTCTTTCTGTTAAGATCACACCTGATGAGATGAAAGAAATACAAAATATATTATCCATTTCTGGCTTCTACGGAGATCGACATCGTGAACTTCACAAGGATCTCACGTGGATGAACTCAGAAACACCTCCTCTCTCTTCATGGAAGGATGCCATATGACTTTTAACATCATTCTCTGCAAACAAAGCGAAATTGTCAGTCTATAACGAATGCCAATTTTTTCTTTATTTTAAACGGTATATATTCGCATATATCAAGAGTACAGGCATGTTCAGTTGGCTGTGGATATTATCGTGCAAGTACCTTATGAAGCTAAGTGTCTTATCCCATTCATATAATAGTGTGGCGTGCTGCATCTGCTAGAGAAAATCTTACTGTAAGGGTCTTGATCCTCAGGCACACAAGCATGTGCCTCTCATCATTGCCGTTTATAAAAAACAGAATGCTACAGCTTCATAATTACATATTTAATAACTTTATGCTAAAGGTTTTATTAAATTATGATTTTTTTTTTAGAGATATTTACCTCGAAAGGAGTACACCTATTGATAATGGGCAGATTTAATAGGGGTTTAGTGCTTAATAAGTTTTTTATGGACAGGATTAAATATGAATTGAATATTCTTAGTAGTCACACAAAATAAATGGCTGTGATTTCAATCATTAACTTCCTAGCTATTATAAAGACTTCAGTTTATGTGTTTACTTTTTTACATTTACCTAATCATATTTAAAAATTACTTTGATAGCTAACTGATTGCCACTACTAAGTGATTAACAGAAATTAAAATATCAACACCAGATAAATGAAACGCAACCGTTTATTAATAAAATTTAATGTATTCTTTTAAGGATTCGTTTCATCTTATCAACCTTTCACCAACAACTATTTAGCTGGTGTGCTAGTTACTTGAAATTGGGCTAGAAATGATTGGATTCATAAATTTGAGTGATTATTTCTATATAATTTTAATGTTTCTAGAATTTTTCAACATAGTAAATCCATTTTTATATTCAAAAATGGATTTTGAAAAACAAAATTTATATAACTAGATTTTGACCAAAAAAAAAAACATTTTCATAGAATAGCTAACCAACTCCTATTTAATATATATAAATTCTTAATTGTTCTCTCTATAATTGAAAGTTACTGTCGAGTTAATGCAATGCAAGCCACGTTATATTTTTATAACCTTACAACGTAATAAAGGTTAAAGCACTAACAAATAAATAGAATCTTAATCACGCATATCCGTGCCACTGAAATTTGAAAATTTAAAAGTAAATACATAAAAATCATAAGATATTATTATAGTGTGGTATGAAAATCTCAACTTTTGATAAGATCCGTAATTTTGAGTTTTTAAAAAGATTTGGAATTAGTGTCATATTATATTTGATGAGTGCCTTCTTACATGAGTAACATGAGAACCACCAGATTTTGTGAAATTTTTAATGTTTTATAATTTAATATAAAATATTTTATTATAAATATTTTTAAAATTTAAAATGTAATTTGGTTATGATTTAGAAATTTCTTAGATTGGTATGTTATTGGATATTTGCATGGTCCATGACAACATATAAAGGTCAACATACCATGTTTATTATGTCAATGGGGATAGTCACAAGGGAAGTGTGTGTGTATTTTCCCACATTGTTTGTGAGGGATTGCCCACAACAATATATAAGTCCCAACATACCATGATTTGTATGTTTGGCACAACAAATCCCATTACTCACACAAGTGGAGCTAGTCACCATAGTCGCTATGGAAAAGAGATGCTTAAGTTGGAGGATGGTTATGAAAAAGAGATGCTTAGGTTGAAGGATGATCCCCCAGTAACTAAGTGGAAGTATGCAGGTGGTCTACATAGTCATTTAAGGAGGAAAGTGGTGCTCTTTAAACTTAGGACCATTGATGAGGTATGTGTGTAAGTATCATGTCAAGAGATGGACAATGAGGCCTATGTGCAAGCATTGTATCAGGAGATGTCCAAGAAGGGAGGAGAACAAAATGGTTCCAAGCAAATAGACCACTAAGACACTTTGAAGGAGGGAAAGAAGACAAGGAAAGGAAAGGATAAGAAGACAAAAGTTACTACTAGTCAATACAAGCATCCAACCAACCACTGTAACCATTGTACTATTGATGGTCATAATGAAGATAAGAATTGAAAATTACATCCAAAGTTGAATCCAAAGAATTGTAAGGAGGCGAAGGAGAAAAAATTGTGTAACGTACCCATCCCCAAGTTGAATCACGCCACACAAATTTTCTTCTATGATACCAATTCTAATTGCAGAAATAATTCATTGAGACAAACTACATGCACAACCATCGTTGTGTCACACGGGGCAATTGTTTCCCAACGCACACGATGATTCAAGCCTCACACCCAAATTTTGTTGTCAATACTACTAAAGTTGACTAACAAGTAACACTTGTTAATCGCCATGTCATGTATATGCAACAGTTATGCAGAACTAACAATAACATGCATATCCATGCATAATTATGTACAATTTCAACAAATAGAATTAACATAAACATACACACGATAACCAACATGTGAACACACACAAAAGAACACTTATCTTTTGTTATAAATCACCAACTGCATACAAACTTTAGACATCCCTCCCAATCGTAGACTATGTTGTTCATACACTCTCAACAATAGGTCACCCTTGATTTGGGTCTATGACTCCACCAGAAAAAATGATACCTGAGCCAATATAAGGTATGACAATCAACACAGTAAATAAAAGGCTCTGGTTCCCACTCCAGCAACAATTCCCAACTCACTATTTCTCATTCCCCACAACTTGTCCCACCCAAGGAAATGCACTCCCTTCTCTTCTTAACAGTCCTTCAGGTTTTCCCACTTCCCTTCCAGGAATCAACAACAAATAGTCTAGGAAATCTCAGAGCTCTATAGCACTTGGAATACAAACTTTCTCAAGGAGTTACAACACCCACTAGCCCAACCCATAGGGAAAACTATTCCCAAAATTATCTCACCCAAACAGAATACTCCATAGGCTTGAAAACCTATTTTTTCAACCCAAATCACTAAGGATTTACTGGGTAACAATCAACTTCAACTTCTACTTACACTCTCTAGCCAAGGTATGGATGATCGATGCAAGAATGATTTGGATTTATGAGAAGAATGAAATGAATAACATTGAATACAATAACACAAAGATATGGAGAACAACAACAGATATCCAGTGAACAATAACTTCTATGAATAAAGAAAATAGGTTGAAACTGTAAAACTGCAAAACTGAAAACAACTTGCTAAAATGGTGGTAGCTATCTCTGAGAAGAGATGTGGCTGCTACACGCATTCATCTAAGAAAAATGATTGCAATGAGGCTCCATAGGCATTTTTAACATTACTCATGAATTCCAAAAACCTAACCCTAGGAGATGAAACACCAAAGTTTTGTGGACCATGATGGGTAGGTTGGTACCTCAACTTCCTGTGGTTGTAACTTTTGCATACGACCTTTGTTTTAGGCGTGTGATGGATCGTTTGAAAGGTATTTTCGAGAAATAAATATTATTTCTTCAAAATCTAACTCTTTCTATTGTTTAACTGTGGAAAGAAAGAAAAAAACATTGTTTAGGACCCTAAAACGGCCCTGGAAGTACAAAAAGATGTACTGAAATGAAAACTTCCAAAATACGTCAGTTGGAATAGGTGGGTAGTGATCTAGATTTAGGAGCAGAACGAACTGATTACAGACTGAATACAATAAACACAAAGATATGAAGAATAACATAGATATCCAGTGAACAATATCTTCTATTAAATAAATGAAATAGGATGAAACTGTAAAACTGCAGAACTGAAACACTTGCTCGAAGGGTGGTAGCTATCTCCGAGAAGATATCTGTCTGCTACGTGCATCCATCTGAGAAGAATGATTGCAATGAGGCTCTAGAGGCCTTTTTAATATTACTCGTGAATTCTAAAACCCTAGACATCCAAAAACCTAACCCTAGAAGGTGAAACGCCAAAAGTTATGTGGGCCCCTATGGGTAAGTTGGTACCTCAACTTCTTGGGGTCGTAAATTTTGCATACGACAATCATTTTAGGCGTGTGATATCTCGCTGGAAAGTTCTTTTAGAGAGCTACAGATTCTATTGTCAAAATCTGACTTCGTCTACATTTTGACTGCGATGAGCCAAAAAAATAATGTTTAGAGCCCCAAAACGACATTGGAAGTACAACAAGATGTGCTAACAGGAAAACATACAAAATAAGCTAGTTGGATTAGGCGAGAGGCCACCAGTATCCACCTGGAGGATGTGTAGGGATTTAGGCATCCCAAGAAGTGTAGAACCCACAATTACAAAGAAGTACAGAAGAACGTGTTGAACAAAAATGGACAAGAGGAGCCAGTTGGAATAGGTGGGTAGCCACCAATATCCACCTGCATCAGGAAGACACCAATATCCACCTAGATGTTGTGTAAGGATTCAGGATAGCCCAGAAAGTGTAGAACCCACAATTACAAATAAATGTCATCATTATAGATAAATGTGTTGAACTAAAAACTGTCAAGAGGAGTCAGTTGGAATAGGTGAGTGGCCACCAATATCCACCTGGATCATTCCTCCCCCCTTAGGAAGAAATGGTCTCCATTGCGTTGAGTCCCCCCATCAGGTGAGGAAATTTTTGTTGAATTTGGCCCCGGGTAAGCCACTTTCCTTGGTGCAGGAGCTGCCCAGCCTTGACAACCTGATAAAGTTGAATCCTCTGTTGGTGAGTGTCCTTTCCTATGTGTCCACTATCTGATTAGTGGATACCTATTCCATGCATTTAGGGTTGAGTTATGTTGGTGTCAATTGTTCTGCAATCTCCAAGGTGTTCAATAATGGTGGAAAATATGGCTAGAGGAGGTCCACATTGAACATTGGGTGCAAGCCAAGGAAGGGGGGAGTGTTGAGCTCAAAATCATTATCGCCCACAGCCTTGGTAATAGTGTAAGGCCCATAGAAAAGTGGATGGATCTTTCGATGGGGCCTTGTAAGGAATTATTTCTACAAATTTAACCAGACCTTGTCTCCCACCTGAAACTTGTGCGGTACCTGGTGTTGATCATAGCACTGCTTGTAATTATCATTGGCTTTCTAAAAAATCTCATGGACATGTTGGCAAATATGCTAAATCCGCTCAATGAATTTGGTGGCTTTGTCGGCCTCAAATTGAACATGGGAAGATTATGACTGTGTGGTTGCAAGAGGTAGTGCAACGTCAATGGGACCCATGGGTTGGAATACTAGCCCCACCTGAAATGGGCTATGGTCGGTGGAGATATGGAGAATCCTATTGTAGTTGTGTTGAACATAGGGAAGACTCTCATCCCATGTACGCGGATGCTTAGAGTTATACATGCACGGGATGTGCACAATCATCTGATTGACGACCTTTGTTTGGCCATCAATTTAAGTGTGTAAGGAAATGAATTTAGTGAGCTTGGTGTCCAACATCGACCAGAGACTCAAACAAAATGTGATGAGGAACCTGCTTTCCTGGTCTCAGATGATGGTATGTGGTATCCCAAAATGGACCCACACCCATTCCAAGAAGAGATTGGCAATATCTATCATTGTGATGCTCTTCTTGCAGGCTATGAGAATGGCCATCTTCGAAAACCGATCAACCACAAAAAATACACAATCATTTCCTTTCTTGGTGGATGGAAGGCCATACGTGTAATCCATCGAGAGGGATTCCCAAGGCCTCTCGGGAGTAGGAAGAGGGGTGTATAATCCTTTCTTTTTGATGGTTGTCTTGGAAATGGCATAGGAAGTGCAAGATCTGATATACTTGATGACATCTTGTCGAAGTTTTGGCCAATAAAAATGTTTTTGTAGAATGGCCACATTTTTCTCCATGCCAAAATGTCCTTCCATCTGACTATAGTGATCCTCCCAAATCATCTTTGCACACTTGCTTTTGGGAACACATAGGTGGCCTAGATGGCATAAAATTCCATCCTGAATGTGAAAATCGATGACATTCGTGCATGTACCCAAGAGCTGATAGGTGGTGGAGAAGTCAGGATCACACTGACAAAGTTGGGTCCACTTAGATGCCACATGCCCACAAGAATGGAGCACGACAGTGAGTGTAGAAATGGAAGGTCAATTGAGGAAGTCAATGACATGATTTTTTCTCCCTTTCTTATACTTTATGTTGAGATGGAACTGCAGCAGGTATGTGGACCACTTTTGATGGAAGTTTTTCTGCAACTTCCCCTATGTCTGTATGAAGTGCAGAGGCTTGTGATTAGTTTGGATGATTGTCTCCTTTCCCAGACTGTAATGTTTCCACTGACGACAGACTTGCACAATGGAATACATTTCCTTGTCATAGGTGGGGTATTTCCAGACGGTATTTGAGACTGTCTCACTATGGTATTCCACTAGATGACCATTTTGAGTGAGAACTACACCTACAATATAGTCAGAATGCATTAATCGTAATCTTGAATGATTGTTGCAGATCGGGTAAGGAGAGTACTGGAGTTGAGCACAAGTGATGCTTGATATCATCAAATGCTCGTTGTTGTTCCTTCCACCATACGAACTTTTCCTTTTCACCGCCCTTGGTCACTTGGCTGAGGGCCCATGAAATATGGGAGAATCCCAATATGAACCATCGGTAGAAGTTGGAAAGTCCAAAGAAGCAACAAAGCTCGGTTAGTGCGGTCAGGGCTGGCCAATAATGGATGACTTAGATCTTAGTTGGATCCACATGTAACCCATACTCATCAACAATGTATCCCAAGTATTGGACCATGTTCATTCCAAAGGATCATTTTTCCAAGTTCGCATATAGCTTGTGTTGTCGCAGAGTGCTCAAAACCTGTTGAATATGTTGCATGTGCTCCTCCCAAGTTTTGTTGAAGATGAGGATTTCATCCAGATATACCACCACAAAAGAGTTAGTGAAGGGTCTTAATACATCATCCATCAAACTCATGAACATTGTCGGTGCATTTGTTAAGCCAAAGGGCATGACCATCCATTTGAAGAGACCTTCTTTAGATTTGAAAGTTGTCTTCCATACATCATTTGGTTCGATGGGAACCTGACGGTAGCCATACTTTAGGTCAATATTGTTGAAGAACTTTTCCCTCTTGAGTTGGTAAATAAGGTCATCAATTCAGGGAATTAGGTACCAGTTCCTGACTATGATTTTGTTTAATGCTCTATAATAAATGCAGAGCCACCAAGTCTCTTCTTTCTTCTACACTAGTACAATCGGGCTTACAAAAAGGGAGGATTTGGGTCGGATGTGCCCCTTTTGATCATTTTCCATCAGTGAGGGATGATAGACTGGTCCATTAGGTAGAGGTTCATCGGGGGTTAGATCAATTGGATGCTTGACTTGATAGTGTGTCGGTACCCTGGTGGGTGAGGAGAAGATGTCTTTGTACTCTTCCATGATCCCGTCCACTTGCTTCTGCTACAAAGAGATAATCTATGCAAAGGTGATAGATGTGGCGACGACCTTCTGCTTATTGTGAGCTCGGATCACAAAGAAGGTAAACTTCTTAGTCTGTTAAATGACCTTACTGCATTTCTTAGTAGAGATTAAAGAAATAGTGGTAGACGGTGCTACCTCTAGTATCCTGTAAAATTTTATACCCAAAGTAATAATAACATTGCGGGGTCTAGACTCATACATAGCATGTCACTTCCACAAATATGGTTGGCCTAAAATAACGTCATAAACTTCAAGGGGAGAAATAACCAACAATACCAAATCTTTGAAGGGCTTGATGTCGTAGGGTAGACGACATTGTTGGATGATGCAGAGATATCTTCATTGGAGAAGCTAGCTGATGGTGTCAGGCTATGGGTGTGGTGTTATCGGCAGTTCCAACCACTTGATGACCTTTGCTAAGATCATGTTCTTCTGACTTCCACTATCAAAATGAAATGAAGCGATGTCCCCTTTACCCACATCTGTGAGTGAAAGAGGTGTTCCCCTTCCTTCGGTTCTTCTGGTTCGCTTGGATAGACTTTGGTTGTAGCGATAGTGGCACTGGGTTCAACATTGATATTCCACTTCCATCCTTCTTGATTTGATTTGGAGTCAGAAGCTACCTCTAACTTAGAATCTTTCAGCTCAGCCACCAGTCACTGCTTGGAGCAACATACGTTGGTGTTTTTCCAAGGGATTTTATGGTATTCACACCACTTTCTTATGTCCTTCTTCGACTTCTCATTACCCTTCTTGGGTTGCAACTTAGATTGGTGTTACACATTATTTTTTTCACCTTAGTGATCAAGTGACAACATGTTCTCATGTTCCCTGGAAATATTAAAAGAGACTGTCTCCATGAGAAAAGTGGTTTGCTTTTCCTCTTTCAAAAACTATAACAAGGAAGGTCATCACACCCTGTTGTATGCATGAGGTATGACGATGCCTGATTGTTGCACTATGCACTAAAATTGGACCTCAATGTCGTCGCATGCTTCCTGTGCATAGGGTGTGATGATGCTTAAGCAAAGGAAAAGTCAAAATTCATGAATGTTCTAGAAGGGAATCTTCTAGAAGATGAGGTGGCCTCTGATCGGTTTGGATCTTACTTGCTTCTCAGATTTAGTGGGATCATCCTAATCCCATCACCCATCTCTCTTTCACCCTATATAAAGAGGTATCTCTTATGGAAAAGGATAAGGTTTGCAAGGGCTTGCATATGCATGAAGAGTTCTACTATAGATTATACTTGAGAGATTTTCTTTAGTTCTCTAAGTCAGATTGTGGATCTTCTTCATCAAATGCATTGGAGAAAAGGTGCGTGTGTTGGAGAAAAGAGCCATTGAAGAGATCGTCGCACTGTACCCTATTTACAACCTACGACAATCCTATGTCGTTGCACTCTACTGGTGCAGACCATGGCGACGACGTCGCACTGTACCTTATTGATAGCCTGTGATGATCCTAGATTGTTGCATTGTACTCCTCTACAACCTGCAATGATTCGTGTAGGAATTTTTGGGTGATAGCCATTTTTTTTTTCTCTACCCAGTTTTTCCTCTACTATCTGGGAT
This sequence comes from Picea glauca, assembly GCA_000966675.3. Classification (NCBI taxonomy): domain Eukaryota; kingdom Viridiplantae; phylum Streptophyta; class Pinopsida; order Pinales; family Pinaceae; genus Picea; species Picea glauca. The sequence continues at coordinate 165,422 of JZKD02S1676703.1, read as the reverse complement.
GAACTTCTGACACTAGTGAATGATTGATTTATAACTTTGAATCCTAAATTTGATTCATTTTCGGAAATTGAAAGTCTTCTTTACAAGATTTGCAAGTTTTTCTTTTGATTTCTTGTCACAAGGGTATAATCTCAAGATCTTGGTCATGAGTGCTTGTTTGATAAGGATTCCTTGGTTTATTTTGAATTTTAGATTGTTTTTACTTTTTGGATTGTTAATTGATTAGGAAACAATTTTTGTTTGTATTTGACAAAAGGTTTTCTTATCATTTCATTTTGGTCTACATTGTGAGTTTGATTTGGGAATAGTGTTGGGAATGTGCTAGTTTTCTTGGACCATGCATTTGTTTCTCCATTACATCTATGATTTGATTTGAGAAAGAAAGAATTGAAGTTATTTAGTCTTTGCAAGAAAATTGTTGTATTCAAATATTTGTAAAAAGAGAAAATTGGAAAATTTAGTAGTTTTTGATTATTTGGAATTTTTTTCATTCAATAATTGAGAAATTGTGTTTCCTATCTTTTGTATTCCAAAAAGAGACACATTCTCCCTATTGTAATTAGATTTCATCAAATTAAATGATTGCATATCATCTCTTATTTCATTTTGTTGGGTCAAGGTCAAATACATCATCGGTTTCATTTATGTTTCCCATTTGAGTAAGCAACAACCTTTAAAATACAGGGTAATTTTAAAATCTATTAGGAACTTTTATTTTCTAGAAATTTTCTACACCAACATTAGCTAGGATAGCGCTTTGGAATAGGTTGTAAGGCACACTCTACAAAGCATCAAAACACACAATAGTATCTTGTGATAGGGAGAGTTCAAATCCACTTGCTACATTTTTTCCGAGGAAGCCCTTCTAACACAAGGGTCAATCACGAAGTCGCATTAGGGTCAACAGAGTTACTCACCTTGCTTTGTTGGTCTTAGTGTAGATATTGCATGTATTATTGGGGGTCACTTAAGAAGAAAATCATGTGGGGACCTTCTCGAGTTGATTTCGGGCTTAGATACCCTACCTTTACGTGTGGATCGGACTGTCGATTGTTTCCCCAGGCATCATTGTCATATTTGGTAACCTCAATTGCCTATGTATTTAGAGTATTTACATGAGGTGAATGTGGAGGGGAAAGTCTTCATGGTACCTAGAATAGACGTTGACCAAACTCACTCGGGCTCCTTGGAGGGTATACCCATGATTATGTGTGGGAGCTTGCACCAGCGTGTAAGTCCATTAATTAGGTCATCAATATAACTTTTCCACCCACTTTATCCCAGCCCCTTCTTGTCTTGATTTCGTGACGTTGGATTTCATCACCAACTAGTGACTTCGAAATAAGAAGGTTTGTTTGCGTGTTTGATATCTAGATTTTATTAGTGAATGGTGTTTGTTTCTCTAGTTGGCCATAGATTTATTTTATTCTTTATTTGGTACAACCAACATTTGCCCTCGTTGTTCATGAAGGATGAAAGGGTTTCCTCCGGAAGATCCAGAAGAATACACTCCTTTGCTTCCTAACTGACTAGAGGGTTCTCTTGAAGGAGAAGTCAATAATGATGTAGCCTCTGAGATTGGAATTTCTACTCCATTGGAGGAATTCATACTTCCCATAAATATGTTATTGAGTGTTGTTCGAGATCCACATTTTATCTGGATAAATTCATCGGGAGACGTTGTTGTTGAAGATTATATTGGAATACCTACTGGACCTCACACAGAGTCTAGTGTAGACGATCCATTTTTTCAGAGTGAGTCGTTTAGAACATTGGTTCATACGGCTGGAATTTTTAACCCTAGCTATATCCCTGTCTGTTCTCTTTGGAGGACCTCTTTAGGACACGATATTTTTGACAAACTAGGAATGGGTCCTAATCAACCTATGGCATCACATACTCCTATGAACTCCACTACTTATATAGTACATTTATATCATTTTAATGGAACGATCAGTAATATTGTCACAGTTTTAGACCAATTATTGGTTGGTTCTCACACAATTCTTCCTCTCCATCTCGCTAACTCTACCATGGTCCCACAAACTATGTATGTTTCTGCTGGAAATGCGGTTATCACTCAAGCTCCTATTGGAACACCGCTTTCGCTTAGATAAAATCCATCACTTCCTCCTGGGTATAACGCTTTGAATACTTCCATTGCTAATCCTGCCCAGAATCCATCTAGAGGGTCTAATATTTTTATTCCTCCTGGGTACAATGTTGCTAGTAGTTTTGTTCCTACACCTACCCAGGTTCTCTCTGGGGGGGGCTAACATTCCTCTTCCAGCTTCGCCTGGAGGATCTAATCATCCTGGCCCAAGTAGCTCTAATCAAGTTGGAGGCATGGGTCATTTTGTCACTTCTGGTCTTCAAAGTATTGTTGGAGGTCAACCTCAAGTTGGGGCAAAATCTCAAGTTGGAGGCCATAACTCAGTGTATGGACAAAATATCCCTGGATTACAATCTCAACCTTGGAATTTTCCTTTCCAATGAAATCAACAATCTCCTAGGGAGAAACCTCCTCAAGTTTATTCTTTTGTACCCCCTAATCTCAGGAAACCATATCCATGTTCTATGAATCATACCTAGGGTCAAAATTTTCATTCTAATGCTCCTTTCCAAGGAAATTTACCTAATCAACCAACTCATGTTGGATATGCGAATAAAAATCTTCCACCACTAAATTTGTTAGGACCTTCTAACTATATACAGACTTCTTATGGTCCTACTGGTATACCTATGGGACTACCTCCTCAAAACTACTAGTTTCCTCAAGTGAACAGATAGTTTCCATTTCTTGCTACTTTGGATTTACCGTATTTATCTAGGATTTTGAATGATCCTATTTTGCATTCTCCTTATTGGCTCGTCATACCTGCCAAATTTCCATCAGGTATTCTTAATTTTGACGGACGATCAGGAGAAGACCCAAATAATCACATCATGACATTCCATCTTTGGTGTTCCTCCAACTCCTTGATGGATGACTCTATAAGATTACGTATTTTCCAATGAACTCTTATGGGTTCTGAAGCTAAATGGTATATTGAATTACCATGAGGGTTCTTCAATGACTTCAATACCTTAGCTATGGATTTTTTAACGCATTATCAATTGCCAATACGATACGAGACAGGAACTAAAATTTTGAGTTCATTTAAACAATCCTCTTCAACTCACATTTTTGACCATATTCATGAGTGGGGAAGGAGAAGACGCTTAATCAAAGTTCCCCTTCCTGATCAACTATTGGTCGAGTGGTTTACCAAGTAACTCATTGGTCCTATAGCCTGTGATGTTTCCATGGGTGGTGTCGTCACTGAAGATAAGCTGATTAGTTGTGCTCAATATTTGGACCTCGTTTATTCACAAACAGGCACACTATATGACTTTATCCATGATGCTCCTCGTCCATATACAAATCCAGCCCCAACACCTCCAGTAGCTTCTCATGTTGTTGATGGCATGATTTACACTTTTCATGTTGAGACTCGATCTAAACAAGCCAGTCATTCCAATCCCAAGTCTACTACTCCTAATGTACAAAATACTCCTCTTCCGACTCCTTCTCCCGGTAAACCCTTTGAAGTTAATTCGGTTCAATCCACACCTACCGATAAAAATCAAAATAAAAAGAAAGGGAAGAGTAAGAATAAGGAGGACAAAAATAATAATCAACAATCTGAGAAACCCAAGACCCAGCCTGTTGATGACAAAGAAAAACACAAACCTCGTTATCATTGCCTTATCTTTGGTGAGGATCATTATACGAAAGATTGTCCACGACGTGCTGAGGTTATTAAGTTCTTGCAAGGGACTGGGACACCTCCTACACCCACCGTTTTTTCACAACCGTTTCCTTCTAAGCAGCAGGCCCAATTGGTCATTCATGACCAAACTTCTCCCTCTACCACATCTTATGTACTTATGTGTACTGGTAACTCCAAGAAGAATGAAGTTGCAGCCGCGGCTCCAACCAAAGATTATTCTCCTTCGAAAGAGAAAGTTGATGATTCACCACCTTTGTTAGTCCAACCTCCTCCACCAACTTCACCTCCAAACAGTCCTCTTCATCTCAAAGGACCAGTCCTAGATAGAGTTCTTTGTCCTCCTCCTAAGGGCATTGTTCGAAAGTCATCATTTAATCCTCACGCACATGTTTCCCAAAACTACAGTATTGTAGAATACCTTGCGCAGACACACTCTACAATGTTGGCTCTTGAAGTCCTTTAAAGTTTTCCTACTCAATGGAAGGCGTTGTTAAAGGCTATTAATGGAATTGATCCTACCGATACAAATTTAATAATATTTGACTTGGAAGTTCATATTCCAAGACTTCCTCCTCAATTACCGTTTCAAATACAAGTTGTTGCAGAAAATAAGAGTATTTGTTGAACCATTATTGATGAAGGATCCTCGATGTGCGTCATGTTTGTTACATGTTGGAAATCCATTGGCTCTCCTTCCCTTACCAAGTCACACAATACTCTCAAGGATTTTAATGGTACAGGGTTTAAACCTTATATTGTTCTTCCTTCGTTGTCTATTACGTTAGAAGGTAAAGTGGTTAATGTTGAGGTTGAGGTCTTTGATGCACCTCTTGATTACAACCTTCTACTTGGCCATAGTTGGATTGATTCCATGTGAGTAGTTGTTTCTACTCTTTTCCATGTGTTATGTTTCCCGCACCAAGGAAAAGTCATTATTGTTGATCAACTGGCCTTCTTTAATTCTGATTCACATACTATCAATGTATATTTTATTATGAAAACACCCCATGGTTATGAGAATGTTGATGTGGGTATTTTAAAAGATTCAACATTAATGGGTATGTTCCCCATTCCATCTCCTGATATTCCTCCTCCTTTTGTCGCTTCAATTAACTTGATATCAACCTCAATTGGTTAAGCCCCCGAGTCTTATGACCCGTGGATAGTACCTAGCTATAGTGACTATCTTCGTTATGGCGACCGCATGCCTTTGAGTCCAGTAGAATTAGCTTATCAAGCCATTTAATCGACAACTCCTTCTCCTCATTTTGTCTGTGATACATCTCCTGATCTGTTTCAAGTGATATTTCCCACTGACGATATGATCATGAAATTCATTTCTATGGAAGATACTCCATGGGATGATGGGCCACATTGTTCTATTCTCTTCCTGGAACCCAATACCATAGAGAGTTATCAACAGATTTTGACTATGTCTACCGTTATTATTTCCTATGTTCCTGAACCAACACACAATGTTTTGTATGAAGGGAACTTAGGAAACATTTCACCTACCATCCCTCTTGATATTTTGATTAAACCTAGTGTTGTGGAAAATGTTCACATCGGTGCCTCATGTTATACTGATGAGGTCCATACTTACAAAGCTCTTTTCCAAGAATTATGTGACATTTTTTCCTAGTGTTACGAAGAAATGTTTGGTATTGATCCATATATTGTTGTACATGATATTAAGACTTACTTGGACGCTAAACCCACTGGGAAGAGTCGTCACCCAGTACACCCACACAAAGTTGTTTTTATTAAGAACGAAGTTGAAAAACTTATTAAATTTGGTTTTGTATATCCAGTGCCTTTGACTGATTGGGTGTCCAATCTTGTTCTGGTTACAAAGAAACAAGGCACAATCTGTGTTTGTGTAGATTATAGGGATATCAACAAAGATTGTCCCAATGAAAATTATCCAACCCCTTTCATTGACCATATTGTCGACGACTGTGTTGAGAGTGAAATATTCTCCTTGATGGATGATTTCTCCGGTTATAATGAAATCAATATTTTACCTGTGGATCAACATAAGACTACTTTTATTTTCCCTTAGGGAACCTTCGCATACCGGAAACTACCTTTTGGTCTCACAAATGTCGATGCAACTTTTAAACATGTTATGTCTTATGATTTTCATGACATTAATCACATTGTACAACCCTACCTAGACGACCTACTGGCGCATTCTATGCGACTTCAAGATCACCCGACACATCTATAGGCCATTTTCCTACATTCTTGTTATTATCACATACAATTGAATCCACATAAATGTGTTTTTTGTGTGAAGTCTGGATGACTTCTTGGTTTTATCATGTCTATACATGGGATTAGAGTAGACCCTCTGAAGGTTGAGGCTATCCTCAATTTACCTCCTCCTTCCACACTACGCCAACTCCAAAGTTTGCAAGGGAAGGAAATTTTTTTACATCGATTCATCCCCAATTATGTTGAATTAACGAAAGGATTTACTCATCTTATTAAGAAAGGTTAGGATTTTGTATGGGATGACACTGCCAACAAAGCCTCTGAAGCTTTGAAACTCTCCTTGACCTGTACACCACTTTTTTTTCGTCTGATTACAGTAGAGATTATTTCTTATACTTAAATCCTTTAGACTCTACCATTTCTATGGTTCTCATCCAAGAGGATGATTCGCATGATGAACATGTTATATACTATTTGAGCCGGAGTCTCATGACCACTGAAACCAAATATTTACATGTGTAGAAACTGGCCTTGGTAGTTGTTCAAGTTGTTCAATGTTTTCATCACTACATCTCATTACACAAAATCATAATCATTTCCGATTGCAACCCCATGCAACACATCCTTACTTGAAAATTGTTAGGGGGGGGGAATAATCTAAATGGATAGTTATTCTCCAAGAGTTTAATTTGGATTTTGAGCACACAAAGTCAAATAAATATTTGGTTTTTGCTGAGTTGATATGTGACCTTCCCTCTACTGAAACATAAATTATGGAAGAAGATTCCTTCCCTGATGAATCTCTCTTTTTCATCAGTTCTGACAACATATGGTATGGATACATTATCATTTATCTCCAAACCCAAACTTTCTGGCCCGATATTTCTAGTATGGATCGTCTTCATATTCCGTATCAAGCCCGTCAATAAATTATCCTTGGGGATACCCTTTACCATCATGGTATTGATTCCATATTTCGACGATGTCTCACATATGATGAAGCTGAGAAAGATTTGAATTAATTTCATTCTAGAGCATGTGGCGGTCATATGTCTAGGTATGCCACTACCCAAAATATCCTACAAGCTAGTTATTTCTGGCCTTCATTGTTTAAGTATTGCATTACTGTCGTCCAGAAATGCCATGCTTGTCAAACCTACAACAATAATATCTGATCTGATCCTGGTCCTCTTCACCTTGTAGTTTTCATTGGTCCATTCACCAAATGGGGCATTGACTTCATGACATGTATCCCTCACTTGATCGAGGGCCATAGATACATCATCGTAGTCATGGATTATTTCACTAAGTGGGCCAAGGAGATGCCTACATTTGATAATACCGGGAAAACTACAGTGTTATTCATATTCAATTATATCATTACTAGATTCGGTGTCCCTCAAGCCATCGTTACTGGCCATGGTAGTCATTTTCGCAATTTCATGATGTCTGAACTTACCAAGAAGTTGGATCTTTGACATGAATACTCAACCCCTTAGTATCCGCAGGCCAATGGCCAGGTTGAAGTACTCAACAAAGTTCTCACTACTATGCTTCGACAGATGGTAGGAATTCACAAGTCAAGTTGGCACATGATGCTTTTCTTAACATTATGGGCCTATCAGACATCCATTAAGTCTACCACAGGGTTCACACCTTTCCAATTAGTATATGGTATTGAAGCAATTCTTTCAATTGAATGTGAAATCCCATCTTTGAAACTAGTTGTCGAACTTCTCCCTAACACCTTAGCTTAAGACGAATGTCTCTTGTATTTGATGAAATTAGACGAGACTCATTGTGATGCTACCTTAGTTAGTGAAACTTAGAAAAATCATGTCAAATCTCAATATGACAAGCATGTGAAACCACGTGTATTTTTTTAGGGTGATTTGGTTCTTCTTTACGAACAGGATCGTGACTTATTAGAGGCCGGAAAATTTGAGTCCATATGGCGGGGCCCTTATATTATGAAATGCGTGTTGGAGAAAGGGGCTTATGAGCTGGTAGATTATGATGGAATCCATTTGAGTGAACCTAGAAATGTGCTTTACTTGAAGAAGTACTATGCTTAAACCATTTTTGCATGAGCGCTATGTATTTTTAGTGTATCATACTCTTGTGTTCTTTTTCATTTTTGGTTCCACCTTTCAGTTGCTTACCTTGCATTGTGTCTGGTTTCTAGATGTTAGTTTCTTCATCACCCTATATCGGCTTTGTTGATGGTGCTAGTCACAGTACTCAAAACTTAGCGTCTGTTGCTTGGGCAATCTATGCACCTGCATATGAATTGATCAGTCTACATGGTGTTTTCCTTGGTCGTGCAACTAATAATATTGTGGAATATAGTGCAGTTATCGAGTTGTTAATTGATGTTGTTTCACTTGGCATTCGTCATCTTATTGTATGACTTGATTCACCATTAGTATTACTACAGTTGAGTAACATGTATTCCGTCTGAATTATTACTTTGTTAAGGGTATATTTACGAATTCTCCTCTTGGAAAGACATTTTGATTACATTGAATATCAACATATTCCTAGATGTCTAAATACATTGACAGATGCATTGGCTAATTATGTGTTAGAAAGAAATTTGAGACATTTATAAACCCAATCACACTTTTTATAAAAACAGGTAAGTTGGTAGGAACTTTATATTTAAAACGATAAAAGTTACAAAAAAGTGTTTGTCCAAAGACCAAAATATAAAAAAGTGAAGCTCATGGATTCATATACAAAAAACATCAAGGATTTTTCTCGCTGTAACAAACAACTTCACATGCTACTTTACAGAGAAGTCGACCAATAGATGCAGATACGCCAACTGTGTGGCGTTGATAGTGCCTAGGAAGTTCATCCATCGTGGCATTAGGGACATTCATGGTTAGTCCCTCTAGGTTATGTTCAATAGCCTCGAGATCCATGGTGGCTACCCTTGATACATCACCTCTCTCTCATTACCTCTGGATGGGAGATGATCCCAGAGGACGATAAGGCCCCACATCTGCATTATTGAGAGCACTTGTTTAGTCTTGGATAAATGACACAAAAACAATTTATATAATTAAAATATCAAAAACATTATATAAGAAAAATTTTCCTTCTTACTGATGTCCCCCCACTGAGATCCCTCAAGAAGAGATAAATCTGGATCCCCGCAGAAATCTGTCCCAACGTATGCATAATATTCCACTATGATTAGCTGATTCCTTAGCCATTGGAAGAAAACATCGTCATATTTGACGATAGGAACGCCACCATGTCAAGCCATTATATCCATCCACCTCTTCATCTGTGGATCTTGTGGAGTGGGTATACCCCACTCCACCTGTAGATGTAGGACAAGAAATCTCTCCAAGAAGAAGAATACCAAAATGGACTCGTATCCAAATTGTTTCAATCAACCGTTTTGACATTTTGTGAGTTGTTTTTTCATGCTTTTCAGGACACCCTCACACCAGTTGAAGACCCTGGGTTCCATGCACTCTATCGCATACTGAAAATGGATTTGCAAATCCATATGGGGAGTTGCACTCCCTGCCATGTGGGTAATGGTATAAACGATGGTATGTAACGGTAAATCCTGAACATCTCTGATGGCTACCTTGCCACTGTGTTTTTCCGTACCGGGCACAGAATGGTGGCGAACATAGTAATCCATAGGTTCTCCCCCACCCATGTTTCCTGTGAGTGATACTCGTGAACCACGACGAGACAACCCTCTCAGAAAGTAGATATCCTCTATATCCAATGTGAGTGTATGAACACCCATGCGAAAGGCTTGTTCGTTCACATCCCACATATGAACCAAATACTCTAGCAACCTCAGTTGGGCTCTCATGCCCTGAATATTGAAAACTTGAGTAACCCACATTGTCTTAGCGCCATAAATGTGCCCAGGTCATTCTTGGAAAAATAATCCTCTTCCTCATGCTCTCGTTCATGCCACTCGAGAATTTTGACCAAGAAAATCCCACCAAGGGACATTAAAATAAGATTAGAAACATAAAAAATGCATTCCTGGAGGTTTTGCTAGTTATATTTATCTTTTCAATTTTTTTATTGCGGTCATCACAGGGTTGCGCTTTCATGTAGAGCGACATCGTCGCACCCTGTCTATGGGGTCTCCTATAATGATTTCAGATCATCGCAGTTCACGATACAATGCACCTACTACAATATCAATGCACAGGTAGCCCCAAAAAATCGACCTAGAATCCAAATTTAACCTATGAAAATAAAATTTGAAACCATGAAAGGATAAAGAAGAAGAATATTACCTTTTTGATGAAGACGGTTCACAAAATGATCAAGAAGGCGCTCTGAAATCGACAGTTGAAATTTGGGGAGAAAAGAGGGTTTTGGGGCACTATTTGGGTAAATTTGAAAATGAAATGGTAAAATAGTGTTTTTGGCCTATTTTATTGTTTTTTACCACTTTTATTGCAAAATTAAATTATTTTTATATTTTATCCATGCCCCAAAGTCTAAACAAATTTTCAAAGTGTTGACTTTTGTAGATTAAAAGGTCTAGTGATGAGACGCTTGAACAAGGGTCCACCCTTTTTTATTTGTTTTTGCATATTGTTCTTATGTACAGATGCTTTCGAGGTTTTTCAAGAAAAACTCTGAGAACAATATTAATTCTTTCTCATGCTCATGAAACCATGAGAATGTAATCGAGTTATATTTTGTCATTTTTTCGAACTCAAATTGGTAATCCGAAAAATGAAACCTATGGAGTATCGTTTAAGCTCTTTTCAATCTCCCTAAACATGAAAAGATAGACGACCGATCTTGCTCTTTTCACGCTCGTAAAAGTATTTGAAGAAAACATCTGATGAGAATAAGTTATGTAATATCCCTTGGTATATCCCCAGTTGTAATTATGAATTGTAAACATGTTTGTTTGGCTGGTGAGCCGAGTTATAATAAGCTAGGAGGCTTATGTGGTGATTAGGTCAAAGAGCCTAAGATACTAAGTCCAAGAGCTTGTTTTGTATATTTAATTATGAAAATCATTAATAAAAAGTATACATCATTGTGCACAGACCCTCCACGAAGAAAGAGTTATGGGGCACTAAGCTCCACTAGGTGGGGAAGGGGCTAAGTGTCTAGGAATAGTGGCTAAGCTAGAGGGCTTACCTCTAAAGGAATAATCTTATATTATTATTTCCTAAAGGCTAATTTTTGACATAATATATGTTGTCATAAGTTCCTAGGGGAAAGGGGGATGAGCGTTAAGTGGAGCTCATGCGGCTTCAGGGAGACAAGTGTTAACCTGGTCGCATGTAGATTTAAGTGGGAAATTCAGCTTGTTTTCGGCTCATCTCATTGACGAGTCTCACTATTCTCACGACTGTCACGATACTTCACCATTGCGTCGACACTCTCATGAGGTTAGCCACCCTAGAAGATATCCATACTCCCCACTGAGGCACGCCCCAGTGTAACCTGTAGACACTGGATTTGTCCTGCATATTCCCTATGAAGACCGACGAACTTGTATTTTTCCTGAGTCGTGTTGTGTCCTAGTAGTTGGCGGTTGATGCCAATGCGGTTTTGGCTAAGCATGGTTTGTTGTCATATTTTGTGTCCATACCCATTTTTTGGGGTTGACTTCACCTGTGTGTTACCTGAATTCTGTTGTTGACATCACCTGTGTCTGTTTGACATAAGAGATTAATTGAAGAAGTAGGTTGTGAGGCCTCTGAGAAACTCTCCCAGGTGAGAGAGTTTGTTGGGAAGTGAGTTCTCCTGGAGGGAGTCTCGTAGCAGCTAAAGTACTCTGAGACTTTCGATCCATCCTGTTGTTGAAGCCCAAGGTAAGGGAGGTGTAGTAGTCGATGGAATTGTATTGGTGAAGGTGTACCCTCCTAGGGTGGAGCAGGCATGTGGGGAATGAGGGTTTGTGGTTTGTGGGAATAAGTGGCTCCTGGGATAAAATATCCTTCCTATTGTTTTGTGCAACTTCCTTGTTTTCCTCGCCAAGGCTAGAATTCCCTTTCTCGATGGAGCTTAGTCCCAACTCGAGGGTGACCCACTACTGAGCATGATGAACAGCGTGGTCTATGGCTGGGAGGCTCATGGAAGGTCTACACATAGTTGTTGTACTTCAATTGAAAGATAAGTACCCATTCCTATGCTCATTTACATGTTGTGTATTTGCACATGCTAGGTTGATGAGTATTACCTATATATGTTGTTATATTATGGGTTTTTTCTGTGAGTACTGCATGTATGCTTTTATTGTTATTTCCACATTAATCTATGTATGAACATAATATGTTGTCTATTTATTTTTATATTTATATGAATACACTAATTTTTGTTTATATGAGTAGCATGGCCCGTTCGTTGGTGGTTGGGGATGTTACAAAATGGTATCAGAGCATAAAAACAATGATACAGTTGTTTAGGTAGCGCTACCCGACAGGGGTTGGTGGTCGGGGATGTTACAAAATGGTATTAGAGCATGGTTTCAAAACTGAGCCTGGTTGGGCCATGTAAATGGTTAATGAAGCAAAGGTTTCAGAGTGAATTGTTGTCGAGAGGGACAAAAATTGAAGTTTAGAGTGTTCCTGAGTTCCAAGAAGCCACCGTGTGAACACTTTGACTATGTTCAGAAGCCCAGGAAGTATAGCGGTTCAAGAAAACCTACAAAGGAAGGATACCACTGTAATCATGGTATTGGGACACAAAGTTTAGAATTGGAATATAGGATATGTTTGGGAGAAGGAGTATTCTTCACAACCGTCAGATCTGGGAAGAGGAACATGGTGGATAAGCACCGAAGTCCTTCGGGACTTCACCACTCTGGTTGTTTGAAGTTACTTGTCGTAAAAAGGGAGAAAAAGAGTTGAATCTCCGAAGTCCCGGAGTGGATATACGTCCTAGATCCGGGGAAAAGTTCTTGACCGTTGGATCGGTCGAAGACAGATCAAATCCATTAGATCAATCCAAAATCATAAGGTAAGGCGTAATGGGAAGAGAAGATCTCAACTGACAGATCTATGTGTGAATGGTTGTGAGACGTATATCTCACAACAATTTGTAAATTCAAAACTTCAGGAGAAATTGAATGTGATAGATCGAAGAACTTCTGAAGTCCCAAAGTCCGGAGGCAATCCGGACTGTCTATTCCAAGGGATACTTGTCCAAAGATTAAGAAGGTTCAAAGTTTTGACACTTCGGAATAATGGTTTGTAGTTGCATGGAAGGAAGGAAATCCCCGAATTGCCAGAGCACCAAATTAATGTCACCAGGGGTGACGTGGACCAATTCGGCAATTCGACAGTTCGACAGCTTGGAAGAAAATGTCGAAGTTGGCATTCGGAAGACTTAAGGTGTGCAAGTGTAAAATCTTCTGAAGTCTAGGAGTTCGAAAGTCCCGTAGCCCCAAAGTCTCGAAGTGACGTGAGTCATTGACTTCACTTGAGATGACATGGACACACGATATGCATTCCACGTGTCAGTGAGTTATGTATCCTTTGGAATATTGAAATGCAGTTAGAACGTGACACAAGGCAATTAAACTTGGAAAAGAAGTTAGCTGGATCAGGCCCGCATTAACTTTTATCACGATCTATCAAGATCAATGGTCAAGTGGCATTGTAGATATCGAGGATGTGTGACATATAATTATACAAGATGGTCCCGCAATCCAAACCGCGGTTTCCCAGAAGGGGTACGTGTCAGCGTGGGGCAATTGCGGAACGATCAACGGGTTACACCAAAACCGCTGACCCATGTCCCCGCAATTTGAAAAGTATAAATTTTGATGTGATCTTTTCATTATTTATTAGTTCAAGCACGAACACCGTGGGCCCCAGTGGATGCATGGTGCCTGATCCCAAGGTTCGAAGACTTGGTACTCTAGAGGAATTGTGTTGGCGCTGCATTGAGTCAATAACTCCTGGAGGTCGGAGTTAATATCGACCATTTGTTGGGAGAAGGTGCATGGAAAAAGATACCACAGTACGGAGACTGGGAACTCTGGAAGGTTGGAGAGTATGGATAGCCTAGAACTTCTGAATATCGAAGTTTTGCAATAAATCCTAGCCATTGGTCATTGAGAAGTTGTGGACCGTAGATCCACCGTCCTCTGTAAATTTTCCAGTTCAAGGTTCTGTGATGTTTGTGATATGTGGAAAGAGAAAACTCTGATGGTCCAGAGCCCCGAAGTTTCAAGGCTCCGGATAAGAACCTATCTGATAGCACCGGGTAACAACCCATGGTCACATGCAATTGAGGGATGAAGAAAAAGGGCTAGTGCCCTAAAACTGTGTTAAAGAAGGGAAATGGGGTTAGGAAGGAAACATGTGGGTTTCATCTGGCTCGAACTTGCATAAAAAAAGGTACTGAATACCCGTTAACTTTTTATAGGGTCCAACAAAGATCTAAGAACCATTATCTTAGAGAAAAGATATCATTGCACAAGAAGTGCATCACAGAAAAAACACAAGTTTTAAAGGATCATAGATTTTTTCTTAAGGCTCAGAATTGAGCAAGGAAGCCATCATTGGAAAGGTCTTCGAAAGAGGATTACAGGTATTCATCCATAGTTTAGGAGTGAACAGATTAGATCACAGAAAGTTAGAATGCATATTTTGGGTGACCATAAAAAGGAAAAATTGTCCATATAATACCAAAATGGTATATCGTGGTTCTAGCTAAAAATAATTTTTTGTACGCCCATTTTTATATGTAATGGTTACATTTAAAACATAAAAAGTGTTAAAGAATGTTAAAATAAATAAGTACATAGTGGGAAGATCTAATCTACATAGATTGATATATATCAGAATTCTAGTATTTTGATAAAGAAGGACGAGATGTATGCATGGAGAAAGTGACAATATCTCTAAGGAATAGTCCTACAGATTGGAGATAGCACCTCGATTATTACTATCAAAATGCTCAGTAGAAGCATGGCATGAAGTTCATCAAATATGTCATAACAGAAGTTGAATATGCATGTCAGAATGCTAAATTAAATTGCTTCAAGAAAGAATTTGGTGTTAACTATCCAATGTTACTCAAAGAACATGACTGTAAATATAATTGGGTCGTGCAGGAGATGGATCAAAGTAATCCAAATAATAATGGATTGTTGAAAACTAATATCAACATAACAAGTGGTGGAAATTATGCAAAGTAGACAAGGAAAAACTCCTGGATGGAGTCAATTCCACGAACATCCTAAGATAATGGAAGAAGAAATCATGAGATAGATATCCAGCTAATAGGAATGCATATCAACACTCCAGGAAGGAAAGCAAGAATAGTAGAGGATTGTTGATTCACTCCAAAGGTGTGAAGGTATTTCCATAAGAGCATGGAGATATCGAGTCAAGGACAATTTAAAAGTGAAATGAATTATAAAGAGAAATCAATAAGGAACCAGGAAGAATAAAATGGTTCTATGCATGGTTTTGAATGTAGAGGAGATGGTGCCTGAAAAGAATCCATCTTAAGTAACATAGAGCCATGAGTGACAACCCAAAAGGTTGGAGGTATCACTTGAATCTATGATCGTAAGGTAAAACAAGGAATTTCATTTAATTATATGCAACTGGAAAAGGGGGCGTTTGAAGACTTCTGGGATCAACAAGGAAAATTTTCACATAGGAAAGAAGTTGTTGAAATTGTGGTAGCAACAATTGAATTAGGGTTGGTTGAACAACCATAAGCAAAAAAATAATTATTTCATGTTGCAAGTGTTGTTGATGATGTTGCTACATATGGAAGGAAGCAACAGAAACTTGAAGGTTGGTTAGGTTTGATAAAATAAGCATGAAAGCTTCTACTTCCATCAGCCATACAGGTAACATCACATTTATTAATGGAAGTCATGTGGGTATGAGTTTTTATTACTCTTATTGCATAATTGTTGAAGGGAATTTAGGTAAGAATTTCCTCAGCCAGAGTTATTTTATAAAATCACATGATTATATTATTTGAATGAATACCATTGGATGTGGTAAAGGCTGGAGGCCTATATTAATTCAAATCTTTTTTAGCTTCTGAATGCACACACTGGCATAGTAGAATGTCATGTTAATTTGGTTGTGGGGTAATAACCAAAGAATTAAAAGATAAGAACTTGTTATAGGAATGAATGTCAGTAAGCTAGTCATGTATGAGACCAGGACATGGTTGGATATGTCAAGGTATGGATATGGAAAGGTTATGAGCCACACAGGTACTAAAAGCTTCCTACCTTTAAATAAAACTTGGACTGCAACCTTTTTGCTAACACTAATAAATACCACAAAATTGTATTCTTGGTGTAGTGTTCAGGTCGAAAATGAAGACATCCAATTAATTGGGAATACAATAGGAAGTGTGTGGGGAATGTGTCAACACATTGACCAGGATTCCAACTTATGGATGGTGAGATACATGAATGAGATAAAGAGCATTATGTAATTCAATGCAAGTTGCACTGAATAAGTATGCATCAAGAATTGCACTCATGCATAGTAAGTGATAGAATTGTATACTAAATGCAATGGTTGAATGTGTTTTGTAAGTACATCCATATATATTATTACATGGAAATATTTTTTACTAATAGTTGAAATGTTGTTAACTCATGAAGTTGAGGACATTTCAGGGAGGTGTTAGACATTGCAACAGGAAAGTTACAAGTCAAGTAGTCACATGAGCATTGACTACAGGAAATTTTCTTGTTCAGAAAAAGAAGTAATGAACTTATAGATATTACTGTGAACATGCATATGCATAGAATGACAATTCATTCTATTTTATTAATTTTTTGGGTAATTGTGATTGAATTTCTAGGTGCAGGAAATTCTAATATCACTACATATGATTTTGTACATATTGTAATTGAATTGTGATGTACAACAAATACTGACAATTTTTTGGTTGTATGCAAGATGAAGGATTGCAGGAAAAATGGTATGTAGTTGGTGCATGTGGAAAACCACAAGGAAGGATGCTTTCATAATATGGCAACAACCAAGAAGAATTATGAAATATAATTTCAATTTTTGGGGGAAAATTTGAATTCCCTTTTGAACTAAGTTTGAGTTCCTAAATGAATTCTTCTATGTTCTCTCATGATAACTTCATGTGGGTGATGTGGATGAGATGATGTTAATTAAAGTTAGAATGTTGAATACAAAGAGTAGCTCGGGAAAGATGTTGATTGGAAATTTCTAAGGGAAGCTGGAACTCCTAGAGCCATAATGCTCTGAGACTTTTGGTCCAGCCTGCTGCTGAACCCTATGGAAAGGGAGGTGTAGCAGCTGATGGAATGTGTGACAGTGAAGGTGTACACTCCTGGGGTGGGACAGGCATGTGGGGAAGAGAGACTGTTGGTTGGAGTCTTGTTAGGTTTTGGTACCTTGGCCTAGACCATGTTGATATGAAAGTATTCTCAATCAAAAGATAAGTATCAATTATTTATTCATTGTATTCTATGTATCTCGTATACAGGTTATAATGTTATTAGAATTGCCTACATATATTTCATGTATGTTCTAATGTTGCTTCTGAATGAATAAGCGTACAAGTAGAGTGTTTACGTCTGTGGAGTCATAGTCCTACTGAGAGTTTATCAATATTGAGATTTAAGGCTGGGTGGAACATCATGGATCTACAGCCAGTCGATGCTTTCAATGAGGTTTAATTGAAGCATGTAACAAGGAACAATGAGTTTAATTATTTCCTGAAGCAACTCTACGGAATAGAGAAATTGAGTTTCAGTTGCAGTATGAACACCGGAATTGGTGCTTGAAAGTAGAGCACCAAGTGGATAATAGGATTCCAATAGCTAAAGCTTGGATCTTTTTGAAGAAATTTTGAATTATATATGTATAAACAAGTTGCACTAAGGAAAGTGCAAAAATAAGGGGAGGGGATTGTGATATCCCCAGGTAGATCTCCAGTTGTAATTATGAATTGAAAACATGTGTGTTAGGCTGGTGAGTCGAGATATAATAAGATAGGAGGCTTATGTGATGATTAGGCCAGAGAGCCTAGGATGCTAAGGCCAGAAGCTTGTTTTGTATATGTAATTATGCAAATCATTAATAAAAATTATACATCACTGCATGAAGACCCTCCACGAAGAAATAGTTATGGGGGACTAAGCTATGTGTCTAGAAATAGGGGCTAAGATAGAGGGATTACCTCTAAAGGAATAATATTATAGTATTATTTCCTAAAGGCTAAGGTTTGACATAATCTGTGTTGTCCTAATTTCTTAGGGGAAAGGGGAGCGAGTATTAAGTGGAGCTCATGTAGCTTCAGGGAGACCAGTGTCAACCTGGGCACATGTAGTTTTAAGTGAGAAATTCATCTTGTTGTCGGCTCATCTCATTGACGAGTCTCACGATTCTCACAACTGTCACAATACTTCACCATTGTGTCGGCACTCTCGTAAGGTTAGCAACCCTGGAAGAGAGCCATACTCCCCACTGAGGCACGCCCTAGTGTAACCTGCAAACACTGGAGTTGTCCTGCGTATTTCCAGTGAAGCCTGATGAACTTGTATTTTTCTTGAGTTGTTATGTGTCGTAGAGGTTGGCGGTTGTTTCCAAGATAGTTTTGGATAATCTTGGTTTGTTGTCATATTATGTGTCCATACCCATTTTTTGGGGTTGACTTCACCTGTTTGTTACCCGAATTCTGTTGTTGACATCACCTGTATCTGTTTGACATAAGAGCTTAATTGAAGAAGTAGGTTGTTAGGCCTGTGAGAAACCAAGTGAGAGATTTCGTTGGAAAGTGAGTTCTCCTAGAGGGAGTCCCGTAGCAGCTACAGTACTCTGAGATTTCTGGTCCATCCTGTTGTTGAAGCCCAAGGTAAGGAAGGTGTATTATTCGATGGACTTGTATTAGTGAAAGTGTACCCTCCTAGGGTGGAGCAGGCATGTGGAGAATGAGGGTCTATGGGTTGTGGGCATAAGTGGCTCCTGGGATAAAAGTCCCTTCCTGTTGTTTTGTGCAACTTCCTTTTTTCCCTTGCTAAGCCTAGAATTCCCTTTCCCAATGGAGTTTAGTCCCAACTCAGGGATGACCCACTGATGAGCATGATGAGCAGCGTGGTCTATGGTTGGGAGGTTCATGAAAGTTCTTCACGCAGTTGTTGTACTTCAATTGAAATATAAGTACCCATTCCTATGTTCATTTACATGATGTGTATTTGTACATGCTAGGTTGATGAGTATTGCCTGTATATGTTGTTATATTATGAGTTTTCCTCTGAGTACTGCATGTATGATTTTATTTTTATTTACGCATTAATCTATGTATGAACATAATATGTTGTATGTTTATGTTTATATTTATATGCATATGATAATTGTTGTTTCTATGAGTAGCATGGCCTGACCGTTGGTGGTCGGGGACAATACAAAATGGTATCAGAGAAAATAAAAAATGATACAGTTGTTTAGGTAGTGCTACCCAGTAGGGGTTGGTCATTGGGGACATTACAGGTTATCTCTTTTTCGGGCTCGTCACACTAACTTACGAAAAATGACTTTATGGATTTCTATTTAAGTGTTTTTCAGACTCTCTAAAAAAGAAAAACCCCTGAGTTTCCTTTATTTAGACTCATTAAATAAGAATCAAAAGATCCACATGGGATCAAGCCAATCCTTCGTAGGGTTCGTTAAACATAATCTAAGGGGCTCGTCTAAAGGACGAGATTATATTTAAAATCATATATTATCCTCCTCAAGCTTGCGTAAAAATAAAGGGGTACTTGCCAGAAATGGTGGGGGGGAATTGGGAAAGAAATGTGTCTCTTTATTTGTGTTAGTGGCAATAAGAGACGCTCTTTAACATGACACCCCCCTTCATCATTGTATCTTGGTTGGGAAATCCATTTGTCTCTCGTTTGACCATCCACGAGTTCATATGTTGGGTCATCCTTGAGTCAATGTTTCCAAGACAAATTTCATGTCATTCATATTTTCAAGATAAGTCCAACCTAAACAATCCTTCTATCGAGTCGACCATCTACAATTATAAATTGTCTACCATATCAGCCTTCCCTGAGTCAGTTTTGAATCACTTCATACTCTTATCTACTTCAAATCTATTACATATTTCATTTCGTTTACGGGGGATACATCAAGGCCCTCCTATGACGAGTCTTTTACTATCGACTTCAACTCATTATCCAGGATCAAGATTTAGAAATCATTTAGTACCTTAGAGACCGCATGCCTCAATGGAATGTTTCTTCACTTTCAACAGTGGGTTCATATCATTGACCCCTGATTGGAAGATTCCATTGAGTGTTCAACTTCAACTCATTTATTCACATTCGTTGGATTGTACTATAGTAACTTGGGAGTAATTGACATCAATTGTGATTTCCCTTGCACTTGTTAACGGTTTTAATTAATGACCGATAATCAAGTGGTTTCTACCATGTTCGACTTCGACACCTGTAATCACATGGCTAGATTCGTACCTAGAGATGATTGAAATCAATACCTTGGATCTCATCATCTTGATCCAGGTTGCGACAAAGTATTCATAAGTTTGTACTAACACATATATCCATTATGTATGTCTCATGGATATGTCTGAATTTGAATTCCTTTAGAGCATAGATCCATACTGTATTTCTCGTGGTTATGCTAAATCATGATGACATGGATCCACAATGTATATTTAGTGGCCATGACTCACTTGAAACTTATTATTAGAGTCACTTGTAGTCTGATCATGGGAATGCCTACCTCAAAAGATGGTATATTATTATGCAGATGCTTGATTGTTTGTAGGTTCCCGATCGATGCGCTCCTTGTTTTCGACACAAACATTCTACAAAGTATTTCAACTGTCACAAGTTCCAGTTTCATACTTTTGGGGGAATTATGTTACACATTATTTTGGTCACCTCAGTGATCAATTGAAAACATGTGATCATGTTCCCTGAAAATATTAAAAGAGACTTTATCCATGAGAAAAGTGGTTTGTTTTTCCTCTTTAAAAAACTATAAAAAGGAAGGTCATCGCACCATGTTGTATGCATGAGGTGCTACAATGCATGATAATTTCACTCTACACTAAAATTGGACTTTGATGCCGTCACATGATGCCTATGCATAGGGTGCAACGATGCTTACGAAAAGAAAAAGTCAAAATTCATGAATATTCTAGAAGGGAATCTTCTAGAAGATGAGGTGGCCTCCGATCGGTTTGGATCTTACTCACTTCTATAATTTAGTGGGATCATCCTAATCCCCTCATCAATCTCTCTTTCACCCTATATAAAGATGGATATCTTATGGAAAAGGCTAAATTTTGCAGGGGCTTGCATATGCATGAAGAGTTCTACTACAGATTATACTTGAGAGCTTTGCTTTAGCTTTCTAAGTCAGATTGTGGATCTTCTTCATCAAAGGCATTGGAGAAAAGGTGTGTGTGTTGGAGAAAAGAGCCATCGAAAGGGACTTTTGATCCAGGTGGATATCGGGGGCCACCCATCTTTTCCAAATGGCTCAAAACAGTTTTCTGGCCATTTTGGCAATTTACTATTTTTAGCAGGTTTTAACTTCCGAGGCCATTTT
>JZKD02S1676703.1:89379-99940 GCA_000966675.3 Picea glauca | reverse complement strand
TCTCTTTTAGCCTACACAAACAAAAGACATTGTAATCTGAGGCATATGTTGATTTTGATAATTTAAAAAATATTTAAAATTTAAAAAAAATACACGGAAAAAAAAAATGGGTTCTCTATAAAATCAATTTTTTTGGCATGAAATTCCATAGTTAAGACACTCAACACCTGCACGAACAAAAACATATACCTTATATTTTGTTGGAAAAATAATATACCACTGTTAGAAAAAATCAAATTTGACCTAGTTATTCACAATTTCTATGAATAAAAGTTATGTATTTGGAAAGGTAATTCAATTTCCTACGTTTCATATTATTACACCATATTAAAATTCATTGTAAAAGTACCTTAAATAGTCCCTCCAAGTTAACAAATTGTTGTTTTTCCAGTTTTGCATTGCCACTAACATGTCATGAGAGACAAACATTAGCTTTCACTCACCCATCAATCTTACTCAAATAGTTGCACCCCTTGAGCTAGTTGAGAAGGTAATAAATTCAAGGAATTGGGTATCGATTAATGATTGCGATTTTATTCAGAGCTATGTAATCAATAAAAACTCACCATGTCCTGTAATTTTTGTGCACAAGCACAACTGCGATTTTGTAGGGTTAGGATCTTCATTGAATGTGCCCTTTTTTAGTAGATCTTGTATCTCGCACTTTATGTCCTCATTTTCTAGGAGAGAGCACCAATAAACTGGCCCATTAGGAATATGTTTTCTAAGAGTTATCTCAATTGAATGGTTGAACTGGCAGTGCAAAGGAAGCCTGGTAGGTGAGGTGAAGATGTCCCTATATTATTCCATAATCTTTTCCACTTGCTTCTAGTGCATAGAGGATCCCTGTACAGAGGCCATGGATCTCATCATGAGCTTATTTTCACTCTTAGAGAAAATCTTGAAGAGGACGCATTTCCTAATCATGGAGATGACCTTGTGGAACTGCTTAGCTGAGACCAAAGAAATTGTGGTAGGTGGAGCTACCTCTGGGATCCTGTACAATTTTTTTCTCATAGTGGCAATGACACTACGAAGTCTAGACTCATATACAAAATGATTTTTCCACATATATTATTGGCCTAAAAGAACATCACAAACTTCAAGTGGCGCAACATCACACAATACATCATCCTTGAAGGGCTTGATGCCATAGGGAAGGCGTCATTGTTGGATAACATAGAGATCTTGTCCTTGGCCAAGCCACTTGATGTGGTATGGTTGTAGACTTGGTGTTTTCCGAAACTCCAACTAATTAATGACGTCCGCTAATATGAGGTTATTTTTTATTTCACTATTAACAATAAAATGTACTAGAGCACCATTCACCCACACATATGAGTGAAAAATCTTCTTACCTTGCTCTGACTCTTCTGGTTCGTTTCACTGGACCTTGGTGGTAGCAACTGTGGAATTGGGTTCTACATCAATGCTCTTCTTTGCCTTCTCTTTCTCTGAATTAGAGTCGGAGCCTATATATGACTCTCAGGATTTCATCTCGAACAACAATGACTTATTTGAGAAACATTCATCATTTTTATGTGAGGGAATTTTATGGAATTCACACCACTTCCTGGTGTCTTTCTTCATCTTCCCACTACCCTTATTTGTTTTCGGCCTAGACTTGTTATCCAACGATTGTCCATACTTTCTTTGTCATTTGTTGTATGTGTTGGGGATGCCTTTTCCGATCTTCTATTGTGATGCATTCGTAGATCGAAACTGCCTCTTATTCCTCTATTTATTTTTTTTCTTGATTTTGAAAACATATCGATAAGCAATTTCCCAACGACGAGATGTCCAAAATCTCCATTTTTTTAGATGTACATGCTAGGACCCCATAGTATTTTAGAACCATATGTCGCTCAAATTCTATAATACTCAACATGGCGTGCAAGATATGGAAGGTATCTACGAATTCCAATATTGTTTGGTCCCTCTCCTCATAGATTGTGGTCCATCTCGTGTACTTGTCATTGTAGTTTCCAACAAGATAATATTGTTCCTTGATGGCATCCATAAAATAGTCCCAAGTGGCCTTGGCCCCAAATATTCTAGAATCCTCTATGGATTTTTGCTCACAGTAAATATCCATCCAATGTTTCACATAGGGGACCGCCTTAAGGAGTGAAAACACGATATTCTCCCTATTGGAAAAATTGTGGATAGATAAATAACATTCTAGTAGATTTAACAATTTTTCCAAACCATTTGCATATATCTGACCTTCAAATGTGGGAATTTCAAAATTAACTTGTATCTCGAAGGGGTTGGTGCCTCCAAAGTGGTTTCTTGATGAATATGTATTTGTTTTTGTAGAGAATTGCTAAACGATTTGGGAAAAGTCATCCATCATCTTGTTCCTCTGTTTTGCGAGGACCTTCGCAAGCAACAATTTAATAGGATATTTTTCTCCCTCATCTCTCTGTTCCTCTACAATGGAAGATCATCGAGGTCGGTGAGGAAAATATTCCAAAGGTTCAACCAGTTCAAGTCTCGTTTCCTAATATCTTGACCTCGTTGGGGACATGCACATAGAATCTCAATATGTAGTTTTTCATAGATCATCATAGTTGAAGTATATTTTTACGGATATAACTATGTTTGGGGTTTTGAAGAATCCAAAGTTTCGAATGCACACTCCACCGATCATCAGGTACATAAAGTTTCGAGTGCACACTCCCACTACTCCCTCTGCCCCATTAAAAATCCAAAAATTGAACAGGGCTGAAATGGCTAAACGCCAACTCAAAGGCCTTTGTTATAATTGTGATGACAAATATTTCTCGGGCCACAAGTGTAAGGAACAAAATCTTTTTATGGTCATCTCTGAGGAAATTTTAGAAGAGGATACTGAAACACCCCTTGTGTCTGAGTCACCTGAAATCACTGACATAACCCCTCCCTCAGACCCTCTCGAAGTAGAACCCGTCATTTCCCTCAATGCTCTCACTGGTTTTTCCACTCCCTAAACCCTCAAGTTAATTGGTTACATTAAGCATTGGAAGGTCATCATTCTGGTTGATAGTGGAAGCACCCATAATTTTATTCATCGCTGCATTGCCCAAGAAACTCCTTGCTACATCCATGCTGTCAATAATTTCCAAATCATGATTGCCAATGGTGGTTCCATGAAATGTGCAGGGCGCTGTGAAAATGTGCGTCTCCAAATCGGTGACTACCACCTAAAATCCCATATGTTTGCTATCGACATGGGTGTTTGTGACATTGTGTTGGGTGTCGACTGGCTAAGAACTTTGGGTCCCATTCTCATGGATTTTAAGTCATTAACCATGCAATTCGACTAGGAAGGCCACCAATATAAATTCCAGGGCATCACTGCTGGTTCACCTGAGGTCATTAGTTCCCGTTGCATGGAAAAGCTGCTCAAAAAAGGTCATTCTGGTGTCATCTCGCAGCTCCATGCCATTCAAGCAATAGAAACACCCACGGTGCCGCATGCCCTCCAAGTTCTCCTTTCTAAACATCAAACGGTATTTTCCACTCCCCAAGGCCTACCTTCTTCCCACGGTTTTCATGATCATTCCATTCCCCTTGTACCCGGAATCCTTCCTCCCAATATCCGTCCATATCACCACCCCTTCTCAAAAAAAAATGAAATTGAGAAAATGGTCCAGGAACTCCTTAATGCAGGTGTTATCCGCCCTAGTATGAGCCCTTACTCTTCTCCTGTAGTCATGGTCCTGAAAAAACAAGGTTCTTGGAGAATGTGTCCCGACTTTCATGCCCTCAACAAACTAACCATTAAAGACAAATTTCCAATTCCAGTCATTGATGACCTCCCGGATGAATTGAGTGGTGCCCAATTCTTTACTAAACTTGATCTTCACTCGGGCTATCACCATATATGAATGAAAGAGGCAAACATTCCCAAGACTGCCTTTCGCACTCATGAGGGCCACTATGAGTTTTTGGTCATGCCCTTTGGCTTGTGTAATGCTCCCTCCACCTTCCAAAGCCTCATGAATCATGTCTTCCATCCCTTTCTCCATCATTTTTTCTTAGTTTTCTTTGATGATATCCTCATCTATAGAAAAACCTGGACCGACCATCTTACTCATGCGGATCAAGTTCTCCATCTCCTCTCCCAGCACCAACTTTTCCTGAAACAGTCTAAATGTGCTTTTGGTGCCTCAAAAGTAGAATAATTGGGTCATCTGGTTGGCAAGGATGGCGTCAGGGTGGATTCAAAAAAGATTGAAGCTATGCAAGATTGGCTGCACCCAAAGACTCTCAAAAGCTTGTGTGGATTTCTGGGCTTAAAAGGGTATTATCGCAAGTTTGTTAAGAACTATGGAATGATTGCAGCAACTCTCACTACTCTCCTAAAAAAGAACTCTTTCACTTGGACTCTAGCTGTTGCTCAAGATTTTCAAACCTTGAAGACGACCATGTGCACCACTCCTGTTCTGGCCCTTCCTGATTTAACAAAGACCTTTGTGTTGGAATGTGATGCCTAAGGGAAAGGAATTGGCACTATCCTTATGCAAGACGGTCGACCTTTGGCCTTCACCAGCAAGCAGTTGTCTGAAAGGAATCTGGGCAAACCCATTTATGAAAGGGAAATGTTGGTTATTCTGCAAGACGTTGAGCTGCGACGCCCTTATCTCTTGGGGCAACGCTTCCAAATAAAGACTGACCATCAAAGCCTCAAGTACTTTCTGGAACAACACATTTCCTCCCAGGAGCAACAAAAATGGGTGACTAATCTGTTCGGTTATGATTATGAGATCATTTACATAAAGGGCAAAGACAATGTAGTGGTAGATGCATTGTCTCGAAAATATGAAGAAGAAGGATCCCTTTTTTCTCTTTCCTTCATTGTACCCGATTGGCTCCAAGCTGTGTGACAGGAATGGCTTCAAAACCCCAAAAGTTCACATTTGATCCAACAATTACAGAGCAAGGCTCCGGCTCCCCCAGGGTACTCTTGGCTATAGGATGAGCTTCGATACAAAGGTCGTTTGTATTTAAGTAAACAATCCAAGCTTAAATCCACGGTACTTTCTAAGCTTCATGCTACACCCACAGCAGGGCACTCAGTGTTCACCAAAACATATGACAGAGTCAAACGTTCTTTTATCTGGGATGGTATGAAACAAGACATCCGTAATTTTGTAGCTGAATGTGAGGTGTGTCAATGCAACAAGGGAAAAACAGTCAAATCTCCGGGCACACTACAACTGCTTCCGATTCCACCGGCTATTTGGAAGGATATCTCTATGGACTTTATTACCGGCTTACCCAAATCATGGAATAAATTAGTCATACTGGTGGTTGTGGATTTCCTTTCCAAGTATTCTCATTTCTGCACTCGTCAACACCCATTTACTGCATCCACGGTGGCTCAACTTTTCATGGACCAGGTCTTCAAGCTTCATGGCATGCCGCACTTTATTGTTTCTGATCGTGACCCAACATTCACACACAATTTTTGGTAAGAACTGTTTAAGCTCCAGGGTACCCAATTGCATCTCAACACATCTTATCATCCCTAGACTGATGGTTAAACAGAACTTGTCAATAAGTGTTTGGAAACATATCTGAGGTGTTTTGCTTCTGAAAAACAACATCAGTGGGTTCAATGGCTACCCCTATTCGAATGGTGGTACAACACTTCCTACCATATATCTACTCGCATGACTCCTTTTGAAGCAGTATATGGACAGAAGCCACCTTCAGTTCTCTCATACTTGGTGGGTACCTCGAAGGTCCACGCGGTTGACCAAACACTTATGGTTTGAGAGGATATTCTTCATACCCTTAAAGAGAACTTGGTCATGGCACAAAAATGCATGAATAAACAAGTAGATCAAGGTCGCTCTGAACATCAATTTGCAGAAGGGGATCATGTGTTTCTGTGACTGCAACCATACAAGCAAACTTCCCTCAAGGCTGAGCATTGTTAGAAGCTAACGCCCAAATTTTATGGTCCTTATACAGTTCTCAAATGTGTGGGACAAGCCGCATATCAGTTAGCTCTACCCAGTCAGTCGAAGCTACATCCAGTTTTCCATGTTTCATGCTTAAAGAAGGTTATTAGAACTCGGTGCCAAATTCAAACCAACCTTCTTAAGTTAGTTGAAGAAGGATCCATTTGGCTACAACCAGAAGCAGTTTTGGACCAGCATGAGCGTCGGCTACATCAACGAACCATCAAGGAAGTGCTAATCCAGTGGAAAGATACGAATCCAACAGATTCCACTTGGGAACCAACTACCAGTCTGCAGCAGTTTCCTCATCTCAAGCCTTGAGGACAAGGTTGTTTTTAAGGGGGCGAACATGTTAGAGTCCTAACCCGCACATAGGTAGATTAATATATTCGGATGTAATAAAGGTCAATATTAATAAGGCCTTTCAATAAAATAAAATAAGGCAGATGTAAGAAGACCTAATAGAAGATTCCTCTTCTAGAAGGATCTTCCTCTAGATGCTTCTCTTGATAGACATTTTGTATAAATAAGGGTCGAGGGTATGAAAACCCTAGCTTGGAGATTATTGTAACAGAGCGCTGCTCGATTGGAAGTTGCCACCTCGAAGAGGCCTCTGAACATTTCTTTCTTAATCAAAGTGCTATTTCTATTGCTGTTCTTATATCATTTATGTGTTATTGTGGAGATTACGCTGGATATTTTACTGTTATTCTGCCATTTCTAGCATTTTATTTATGTTCTGCATATTTTATATATCTGGTATCTTGCATAATAAATAAGAAAACCCTAAACATCAAAAACCCTAACACGGGAAGATGAAACGCCAAAAGGTTTGTGGGCCTCGATCAGGGTAGTTGATACGTCAACTTCCCTAGGGTGTAACTTTTGCATATATATTAGATGAGTACACATTCCAAACTTCCTAATACATGCCAACAAGCATCTATAAGGTGTTTCCACGTCAAAAAAAAATCGTTTAGGGCCTCAAAATGGCCCCATAAGTTTAGGACTTGAAAAAATATAGAAAAACTACCAAAATGGAAAATGCATGTTGAGCTAGTGGAATAGGTGGGCATCCATTGATGTCCAATTGGATCGTTTATCATTTTGGACTGAGGAGAAAATGTGATCTTATCCTTATCGAACTTACCACAACATATTCCTAACCATGTAAACTCCAATAGAAGACATTCTAAAATACTAGAAGCTAGATCAGGATCATACTTAGTAAATCTATCAAGAGGACTGCAATTATCTCTATTTTGTTCTGATATAGATCAAGATTGTCGAGTCATTGATCTGGCCAAACAACCCAAAATATGAGGAAGTATGGTTGATTCCTTCATAGTTGTTTCGACAATTGAATGCACTTTAAATACCATTCAGAAAAATAGCAAAACCTTTTCTTCCATAATTCCTTTTTTGTAGATAGAGGATTCACGGGAGAATTCCTTCTAAGTGTATTTTGTATCATAGTCTTTCCTAATTTGTAGAGAATTCTTTCATCATTTTGAACGGATCCAACCTGATTAGCCATAGATTTCAAATCACAAGAGTTGATCGAATTGTATTATTGTTTATAACTTATTTATTTTGGGTAATACAAATTATTAAGGATTCGTTGGCTAGTGTTGCTGGATCTCATGCATCAGAACTTATGGTTCGAGATCCAAATTCATTTGAACATGACAACTCTTTTTCCAAGCAAAACCCTTTCTATGTAATTGATTTGGAGCTATTTTGGCTGGATCCACTTTTTGGAGGACATGAGTGAGAGCAATAACAAGAATATTTATAATATAATCTTTCTTATCATCTTTAGAGAGATGGTTCACTAATAAACCAAAGTGAATTAACTCAAAATCAAGAAAACAATTAGTTAAGACATTAAAATTCAGTTATGAATGTTTGGAATCCATATTATGCAAGGAAAGATTATTATTTCTAATTTGAAAGTAACATTGAAGTGTTGCATTTTTTCTTTCACCAAATTCTCAAAATCAGTTTTCATTCTTTCAATATCAAGATAATTGAAATACTCACAATACAAAAACTTGTTTAGAGATCTTTTTTATTAAAGGAACATAGGAGTATGCTAATGTACTCTTACCAAATAAGATGGGAAACTTCCCATAAAACCTATCCGTAAAATCCCTTTGAAAAGTAATTATCCCTTTGTTGAAAGAAACAAAGAAGTTATAAAAGCATGAGACAACCAAGAGAATGTAGAACAAAGACATGAACAATGAGGTTGACAAGTTTACAAACTAGGAGGCTAGGAGTTAAAAATAAATACACCAAACCATGAAATTTCATGTTAGAACGTGCACGTGACCTACGGGACCTACAAATGCACATCGAAATCGCTTGAAGTGCAAGTAATAAAGTCGCACCTCTTCTCGAAAAACTACAAATACACGTCGAAATCTCAAAATCTCTTGCAGCCCAAGTAATAGAAGTCTATGAATTCCTTTGGGCTTTTTCGACTATTCAAATTATCTTATTATTTTATTTTAAATAGTTTAAAACTCCCCCCTACCAAATATATATGACTTCTTCTACAATTGGTTTTCAAATTAATTATTTTCAGCGGCTTTGAAAATTATTTCAGTTAGTTTTCAAATAAATTTATTTTCAGCCGCCTCCTCAAACAATAGACCGGGTTAATAATTATACATACGCACTTCGTGAGATGACGAACGCCATGATGTATTGATCTTGTTCTGTTGAAAATTTAAACCACTGTCGAACAGTATGCATAGTTCGCGGAAAGCCATTGAAGTAGCAGGGCAGGTACATTACAGATATTTCTCTATATATGGAATATGTCGGCTTCCTCCATCTACATCCATTGATTGATATTATCTCCAGATATTGATTGATTGATTGAGTGCCGTGAAGAGAGCAGAGAAATGGCGGAATTACCATCAGTGGGCAGACTGCGTTTGGGGTCACAAGGGTTAGAATTATCAGCACTGGGGTTGGGTTGCATGGGCATGTCGTTCGCGTATGGCCCTCCAAAACCCGATCAAGAAATGATATCTCTCATCCGCCATGCCGTCTCCAGAGGTGTCACTTTTCTTGATACTTCGGACGTTTATGGCCCTTTCACGAACGAAGTTCTCATTGGAAAGGTGAGACTGGTGCATGGGGTTTTCTATTTTCCTTTAAATTGATATTACCTGTAGCTTAGCCAAGCTGATCGAATTTTCACCAACGATTTGTTGTTTTAAGGCCATTAAAGGAATTAGGGAGAAAGTCCAATTAGCCACGAAGTTTGGAATTACATTTGTCGATGGAAAAACAGAGATTCAAGGACATCCTGCATATGTTCGTGCCGCCTGCGAAGCAAGCTTGATCTTTATTATCAACATCGTATTGACACTACAGTTCCCATTGAAGTTACGGTATGTGCGCTCTCGGTTTATGCTGGTTTAAGCCACCGATCTCGGAAGTTTATTTGTAGTCGGAAGTTTATTTCTAGCGGGTACAGTCAACGTCCTTGGAAAAAATTGAAGTTTTCCCAGCAACGTGTTGCCACCATATTCTACTTTCCCTTCTTATACTAACTTGTGAAATTGAAAACTTTAACTTGTGAAATTGAAAAACTGAATCACCACCGGATCAGCCAATTTTTCATTTGTTGACTGTAGCAACTTTGTTTCTCCCTTCAGCAGCATTTCTTCACTAATGGATTTCTTCCTTGATTGTACTTATAGTTTACCGTTTTATTTACTCAACTATACTTCAACGTCATGCTTTGTCTATGCATCTGTAACTTTCATTTACTTAAATACAGTTTGATGCCATCGTCTATCTATGCATCTGTAACAGATTGGAGAACTGAAGAAATTAGTAGAAGAAGGAAAAATAAAATACATCGGACTTTCCGAGGCCTGCGCTTCAACAATTAGAAGAGCTCATGCCGTTCATCCTATAACAGCAGTTCAGATAGAGTGGTCTTTGTGGACTAGGGATGTAGAGGAGGAAATTATCCCCACTTGCAGGTATGATCAGGATCAGGTGTTGGAGTTAGAATCTTCCATATTGTTAAAGCTTTGTATTATGAATTGATAACTAACATATTAAATTCTAATTGTGCAGAGAACTTGGTATTGGGATCGTGCCATATAGCCCTCTCGGGATGGGTTTCTTTACTTCTGGTGCAAAGTCAGCTGAAAATTTAACAAATCATGATATGAGAAAGGTACCTTTGTGTGTATATATTTTTATCTGTATATACTAATTTCTATATTTTAAATTTAGAATTTAGGAAAAAAAATTAATGTATAGTTAAATTTTATAAGAGAGTATTAGGTTAAAAGATATAAAATAATAAAAAAATATATTCCTTATCCAATCTTTGTAATGTAAAATTAAAATTTCTTGAACTGATACAAAGTTCATATTAGTTCATTTTCATAGTTTCTATTGGTATTGATAAAACTGCATTTTATGATATAGATATTGCCAAAGTTTACAGCAGAGAATGTTGAAAAGAATAAGGTGACATTTGAAAAAATAGTTGAAATAGCTTCCAGAAAGGGATGCTCCCCGGGTCAACTTTCACTTGCTTGGGTTCAGCATCAGGGAAATGATGTTTCATC
>JZKD02S1676703.1:69477-81282 GCA_000966675.3 Picea glauca | reverse complement strand
TTAGTGCTTCAGTCACAAGCACTTCCCCCCAAGAGCATCAAACTCATGTTGATCATTCACCTTCCTCACTAGTAAGGTCTTCTTTGCCTTCTTCACTTGCAAGGTCGCCTTTCGTTTCATCTTCTTCGTCGAGTGAAAGTTTTGAAGCTAGTAACCCGGTGAATAAGAAGAAGAAGAAAAGAAAGAAGAAGAAGAAGAAAGATAAACAAGGGTCAAAACCTCCAACCACTATCAAACATGTTGGAAAACAACTAGTTACTATTAATCGTGTTGGGCGTGTTGATGATGTCAAGATCACCCAAACAACCCATAAGCCCAAGTACCCTTGTAGGCTTTGTAAGGGTAGCCATCTTCTTAAGGAATGCTCGGGTCTATCCAAGGTTATAGAAGCATGGTCTACACATCCTCGCCAACCTATGTCGTTAGCCTCTAAAAAACATGCTGATGACTTCCCATTGACTAGTCACAATATCGTTGGGAAGAAGAAAAGTAGAGCCAAGTTCCCGTGTATGTTATGCAAAGGGAGTCATCTCACTCACCTTTTCTCTTGTATGGATGAAGCCTCTAAATTACTGGAAGACATGATTGTTTCACAACCTCAACTTCCAGCTGCTTATAGTAAGCTTTCTCTCAACCCTCCAATAGTTGATGGAATGATCACTTTGGTCCCTTCACCAGTCAATCCGGTTGATCATGTCGTCAATCTGGTCACGTCCTTAGTTGAACCAGTTGACAAAGTGGTTGATCCAATACCATCCTTGGTCAATCGCACTCTCCCCTTAGAGAGTGAAACCCAAGCGGTCGATCCATTTCCACCTGTCGACCCCATTCTCCCCCTGGAGAATGAAACCCAAGTGGTTGATCTGATCTCTCCATCAGTCGATCCTACTCTCCTGCTAGAGAGTAAACCCGATACTGCCCACGTTTTTCTCATTGATACAGACTCTGTCGTGTCGGGGGCTATCCCTCCTTCTCCCGTGGAACCCCCTCCAAGTTATGAGGCCATCCATTTTGATTGGGGTGTGCTAATTGGACCTCATCTTCCCTCTCACATTCCTTTCCATATTACAGTGCAGGTTTGTGGTCGGGACATTCCTAAAACATTGATAGATGAAGGTTTGTCTGTTAGTATTTTGTCCTCTTTTGTTTGGCAAGCGTTGGGTTGTCCTCCACTTGCACCGGTTATGCAGAATCTGTTAGCTTTTAACAGAAGAACTAGTCAACCTTTAGGGACCCTTCCTCAGTTTCCTATAACGTTGGGAGGGAAAACTGTCTTTATTGACATCATGGTAGTCCAAGACCCCTTGGATTTCGCTTTACTCCTTGGGCGAGATTATGTCTATGCCATGAAAGCTATTGTGTCTACTCTTTTTCGTGTGATATCTTTCCCTCACGATGGACGGGTTGTGACTGTTGATCAACTTTCATTCATTGACCCCACCTGGATTGCCTCCCTGAATGGTTCTTATATGCAAACAATATCGCCCCCGCCACAGGTCAATTATGTGGCGTTGTCGCCCATGGCTTCAAATTTTGATGACTTAGATCCAGTAGTTGACATGGTGATCTCTTTGATAGGTTTGTTAGAGTCTTATCTCTTTACTCCTATCGTAAACCCTCGGCATGGTGTCCTTCCAGAGTGTGTTTCTTCCTTCCAGTGAAGACCTTTTGGAAGCCATGACCGAGTTTTGTCCCTTGACATGGTGTCATTCCGGAGCATTGTCCTCTTGGAATCCATGATCAAGAAGAGAGGTTTCGAGGATAGTTTTTGCGTCTCTGTAACAAACTCGTTAAAAAATAAAACAGAGGTTCCAAGGATAGTTTTTTCATCTCTGAGGAAACCTCGTTAAAAAAATGAAACAAAGGTCTATGATCATAGTTTTTTTATTTCAAGCTCGTTAAAAAATGAAACCACTTATGAGGATAGTTTTTGCGACTTTGTAGCAACCTCGTTAAAAAATTAAACAAAGGTTATGAGCATAATTCTTGTTTCTATGTCAAGCTCGTTAAAAAATGAAATAGTTTTCCCCCTCAGCCTATGGACTTCATGCTGAAGTAGAGCCGCTAGTTTCTTAAGCTGGGGGCTAAGTACCGACCATGCGTTGGGAAGTTACAAGCATAGTTTTCTATGGTTCAAGCTTGTGTAAAAATGAAACCACTTACCTCAAGCATAGTTTCCTTTGGTTCAAGTTTGTGTAAAAATGAAACTAGGTCCAAGAATAGTTTTGTTTAGTTTTTAATCTTGTGTAAAAATTAAAATCTATCCCAAGAATAGTTTTGTTTTGTTTTAAAGCTTGCATAAAAATGAAAACAATCTCGAGCTTAATCTTTGTTCTTTCTCATGCTCGTAAATACATGAGAATAAGCTACTGATGTTAGTCTTTGTTCTTTCTCATTCTCGTAAATCAATGAGAATGTAATCGAGTATACTTTTATCACTTTTTCGGACTCGTAAAGGTTATACAAAAAAGGAACCCCCTGGAGTTCTCTTTAAGCTCTTTTTAGACTCTCTGAACATGAAAATATTGTCGAGCGATCTTGTTCTTTTCACGCTTGTTAAAGTATTTGAAGAAAACATCTGTTGAGCGATATTTTATCTCTTTTTCGGTCTCATCAGACTACTTTACGAAAAAGGAACTGAGAGATTTCTCTTTTAAGTGTTTTTCTAGACTCTATAATCATGAAAAACCTTCGAGTTTTCTTTCTTTGGACTCGTTAAACAAACATCAAAAGACCCATATGGGACCGAACCACTCCTTCCTAGGGTTCGTTAAACATACTCCGAGGGACTCGTCCGAAGGATGACCTTACATTACAAGCATATGTTATCCTCCTCAAGCTTGCGTAAAAATAAAGAGGTACTTGCCAGAAATGGTGGGGGAAAAATTGGGAAAGAATTGTGTCTAAACCTGTATTCTATGGAAGAGTCACTTTTGAACATGACACCCTTTCACTCGCTTTGTGTCTAGGTTGGAAAATCCACTTGTCTCCTTATCATACTCCTTTATAAGATTACAAATCGGTCTGTGATCCCTGTTGTTGAGTCAGTGTTTCCAAGACAGTTGTCGTGTCATCAATATGTTCAAAGAGAAGTTCAACCCGGAAATGCCTTCTATTGCATCGGCCATTTCTTCATTCCTTAAGCCTTCTATTGCATCAACCATCCATGAGTCAGTCCTGAATCACTTGTTACTCTGATATACATCAAATCTTGTTACTTGTTTCGTGTCATTGATGTGGGATACATTAAGGCCCTCCTGTGACGAGTCTTTCCTGTCGACTTCAACTCATTATCCAAGAATTAGGCTTAGAAACTAATTGGTACCTTGGAACTTGCATGCCTCAATGGCAGGTTTCCTTGCTTTCGACAATGGGTTTTCATTATTGACCCCTGATCGAGAGATTCCGCCGAGTGTTTGACTTCATCTCATTGATTCACATTCGTTGGATTGTACCAGAGTACCTTGTGAGTCATTGACATTAATGGTGATTTCCCTCACACTTGTTAACGGTATACACTAATGATCGGTAATCAAGTGGTTTCTACCATGTTCGACTTCGGCACATGTATTCACATGGTTAGATTCATACTATAGAGTGGTGGAGATAAAGACCCTGGATATCATCTCTTTGTCCAGGTTGCATTGGAGTATATTCAGTGTATTATTGCATAGATCCACATTGTATGTCTGGTGGCTATATTCAAATTTGAATCTTTAACACATAGATCCAGAGTGTATTTTTGGTGGCTATGTTCAGATTTGAGTCATAATGGCATGGATCCACAGTGTATGTTTGGTGGCCATGACCTGTCTTTCTTGACATGGATCTTTGCATGCCAACATTTATGCTTTGAGTCATTTGTATTCTAAGTATGGGAATGCCTACCTCAGTGATGATATATTATTGTACTGTATTTCCTTGTTTGTTGGCAGTTTTCCGACCGACTGTTCCTTGTCCCCTACACACACTCGACAAAGTATTTCAGCTATCACTCTGTTCTAACTTCATACTTTGGGGGGCTCTCTGTTGCACATTATTTTCGTCATCCCTATGACCGTTAATGATGTAAACCTATCTGTTGCCTTTAGAGGGGTCAGTGGCTTGAGTTCCTAAAGAGAGAAGGAAGAAGAACTTTTCTTGAGAAAAGAAGTTGCATTTTCCTGTGTAAAAACCTTATAAAAAAGGAAGTTCGCAGGCTACCTATGTATTAGGGTGAGAGAATGCCTGATTCTCACAGGATGCATCATAGCTAGGGTGCGAACAGTTCACAGGTTGCACTATAAATAGGGTGTGAGAATGCTTACACGTGGGAAAAACAAGCATTTTCTTGAATCTTCTAGAAGGAGAAACTTCCATGGTGAGGTGGCATCTGAATGGTTTGGATCTTACTCACTTTCATGATTTAGTGGGATCATCCTAACCTCCTCACCTTATCCTCTTCAACTTATAAAAGGAGAGGAGCTCTGATGGAGAAGGGGTTCTTGAGCTTGGCTTTGGTTGGCTTGGAATTATTATCTTGGTTGGAGTGGCTTTGAGATTTTATTTGTCAAGATAGATTGTGAGTAGCTATCAGATCCATGGTCTCAGAATCCTTGGAGCAAGAAGTGTATGGGGAATGAAGGACAATTGTAAGGGACCTTACGACATCAACACCATGGTTGTAATCTCTCTTTCACATTCAATATGATACAATAATATGATTCTTTCCTATAAAGCTTGTTGTGTTTTATTGTATGATTCCTTGATCACATACATAGGTTTATATTGAGTTTATGCTATTGCGATCACTTTGGTTGGTTGTGTTCTTTTTGAGGTTCATCATATTATGAGTGTTGGAATGAAGCTAGGATGGCGATAGCGAGAGGAAGCGACATTTAAACGGTATGTCACTCATCTCTCTTTAGTTAGTAAATTCAATATCTAAAACTTAAGGAAAGCATCATGTTCTGGTGTTTTTTGTTCTAGATCTAGGTGGATCTAGGGAGATCAATTAGTGTCCACACCTACCGATTTGTCCGATAACAAGGCGGGAATAATTAACTCAAAAGAATTATCTCCCATATCCTTGGTGATTGTGTAAGTTCAATTGTGAATTTGTCGCGAATTCCAGTTAGGTCCTTTAAGGTTCTCCTTTTGCATATGCAATCAAACCTTTTCACCTACCTGAAACTCATGGGAAACCCGATGTTGATCATGGCGCTACTTGTACTTATCATTGGACTTATACAAAATGTCATAGAGTTATTGGTGTATTTGGTGAGTCCATTTAATGAATTTGGTAGACTTCTGAGACTGAGGCTGAGCATGGGAATATTTTTAATGTGTGGATGCAAGGGGTAGTGCTACATCAATGGGGCCTAATGGTTGAAAAACTAGGACCACCTAAAAAGGATTATGGTCGGTAGAGCTATAGCGTACTTTGTTGTAGCTATCTTGGACATAGGTACCTCTCTCATCCCATGTGCATGGATTCTTGGAGTTTTACATGAAAGAGATGCATGATCATCCTATTGATGACCTATGTTTTTCCATCATTCTAAGGGTGGAAGGTAGTGGATTTGGTGAGCTTGGTGTCCATCAATGACTAGAGGATCGACCATAATGTTCTCAAGAATTTGTTTTTCTCATATGATATTATGGCCTATGGTAGTCCAAAGTGTACCCATACACGTTCAAAGAAGATCTCGACAATGGCCTTGGTTGTGATAATCTTCTTAGAAGCGGTCATAATGGTTATCTTGAAGAATTGATCAACAACTGCGAATACACAATTATTTACATGCTTGGTGGAGGGGAGACCTGACATGATGTCCATCGAGATGGATTTGTAGGGCCCATAGGGAGTATGTAGAGGGGTGTATAGTCCTTGTTTTTTAATGGCTAGCTTGGCAATGGAACATGCAGTGTAGGATATGATATACTTACTAACATCACATCGAATATTCAGCCAATAGAAATACTTTTGTATTACTACCATTGTCTTCTCCAAGCCAAAGTGTCATGTCACCCGACCATAGTGGGATTCCAAAATCAACTTCACATGCTCACTTGAAGGAATGCAGAGATGAATCAGATGGAATATAACTCCATTCTTAAGATGGAATTCATCAATGGTCATGCCCATTCCCAACATTTGATAGTTCATAGCAAAGTTAGGATCACTATCATAGAGTTTGGACCACCCGGAGATCTCATTCTTGTAATATCCGAGAACCATGGTTAGTGATACAAATAAAGATCAACTAAGGTAGTTAGTAACATGATTGATGCTCCCTTTCTTATACTCAATGTTGAATTGAACCTATTGCAAGTATGTGCAATAGTTTTGATGGCAGTCATTCTGCAATTGTCCTTTTGTCTACATGAAATGAAAAGACATGTGATTCATATGGATTATTTTCTCCCTCTATAAAATTTAATGCTTCCATTGGTGGAAGGATTGTATGATGGAATATATTTATTTTTCTTAGGTGGGGTTATTATGAACAACATATAAGAGTGTGTCACTATGATCGGCCATTGGATGACTGTGTTAAGGGAAAATGACACAAAAAATAATCAGAAGCATTGGTATCAATCTAAAATGGTTTTTCTATATCGAGTAAGGTGAGCATCAAGGATAAGCATAAGTAATGTTTCAGATCATCAAAATATTTATATTGTGATATACCCCACACATTTGTCTTTTCAACCACCCTTGGTCACTTGGATGAGATATCATGCTATGTGGGAGAACCGCAATACAAATTTATGATAGAATTTGGTGAGCCCTAAGAAGCTTCGAAACTTAGTGAGTGTTGTTGGGGCTAGACAGTCACAAATGAATTGGATCTTGGTTGAATCGACATGCAAACCATGCTCATATACAATGTATCCAAGGTATTATACCTTGTGCATGTCGAAGGATCATTTCTCTAAGTCATCATATAACTTGTGTTTTCATAGAGTGTAGAGGACCTGCTCAACGTGTTGCAATTATTCTGCCCAACTGTTGTTGAAGACAAGGATGTTATCTAGATATAAACCATAAAGGAATTAGTGAAGGGTCTCAAGTTGTCATACATCAACCTCATTAAGTTGGTTAGGGAATTTTTCAAGCCAAAGGGCATGACCAACAACTCAAAAATACCTTATTTAGACTTGAAAGTGGTCTTCCATACATTAGTCTATTCTATGGTGACTTCATGGTATCTGGACTTCAGATCAGGGTGAGTGCAAGAAGTTTTTGGCTGAAAAAATGGCAAGTGAATGATTAAGAATGTGCACTCACTGGAACATCTTTGTGTGTTCTTAAGAACGTGTTCCTATACATATAGGTTAGGATATGGCCGAACCTCCACGTGGATTTCCAGGTAGGTTAAGTGGAAAAACTATGTGTGTGATCTTTAGAGCACATGCACGGTCCTAAGAATGTGCATGTTTTCTTGCTGATAAAAATATTTAAAGGGCCCGATCACAATTTATGCCCATTGTGCACAAATCATGCTCGCGCTTATCTCATTGGGAAAATATAGTGGAGCTAGAGAGGAGGAAGAAAGGGAGGAGAGGGGCACTGTGTCTAGGTATGTTACATTTTCTTAATTTTAATCCAATATAGTCATTCCAATTTAGTTTTTTGATCGCAATAATCTAAGTTAAAAAAAAATATGTAATTTTGTATTTTAAATACAAAAGGAACCTAATTTACATGCCATGGATTTTAAATTGGAACATATATAATACAATGGAACTCCAAGACAATTTAAACCACTTATAATAAAAATAATAAGATCAAAACACCAACCCACCACCATCGCAGAGTGTAAACACTTAAATTGATGAGGATTTGGTTATATTATGAACCCTTGAGGAGAAATTAAGGAAGACTATAGATCCTAGCAGACTCTCATTGGCCACTTCTTTAGACATTATTGTGGAGTTCATTGCAACTTCCCAAGGGAATTTGACCTCTATTTCTTATTATAGGGCATGAATGTATGAGTACTATAGCATTGGTTTGGATGAAAACCAAGTAAAAGAACTCGACATTTCAAAACAACAAATATTGTTTATTTTTAGGGATCCTAGAAATGGACAAGAACTACCATTGACCAGGAAATACATCTTCATTGACTGGTCCATCCATCCCAAGATTAGTCAAAATTGGATGGATAGATGGTACATGTTTTTTGATAAAACTCCGTGCAATAATAGGGATATTCCCTTAAATTTTAGGAGGAAATTATGGGATAAGTTTATTATGGGTAAGAATGTCAACTACTTTGACATTGGTGACTTCCATTGGGTGGGTCGAGGTTCTACACAGGACCGAGAGCATACCAGGTGTGACCCTGAGTTAGATCCCCATCCCCCATACCCCCGAGTTAGGCATGACCCCCATACCCAACATCCTCCTATTAAAGATAACTTGCAATAGGTACATCTAGTCATCTCTTCATTGATTAGTAGCTTAGTGAAACGAAATATCTTTGTTCGATTATCTCGGCAGGAGGTGCATGCCAGTGACATTAATAGAGGAGTTGAAGTCTTAGCATGCATATGAGAGTATAGTGAGGAGAGGGCACATGGACATAGTATCCATCCATGTGAAACTCACATATGCTTGATTTGTGTGAAGACATTTTATGGTCCTATAG
This sequence comes from Picea glauca, assembly GCA_000966675.3. NCBI lineage: Eukaryota > Viridiplantae > Streptophyta > Pinopsida > Pinales > Pinaceae > Picea > Picea glauca. The sequence continues at coordinate 72,643 of JZKD02S1676703.1, read as the reverse complement.
AGTGCATTGGACAATGTAGCTTCATGAAGGAGGTTAGTATATTGACCCTCTCTACATTTTCTTCATCATTATATATTTATTTTTTATTTTGTGTATTTATATAGATATTTGATTGTATGTTGTTTTGCAGTTTTTTCATCCTAGGAGCATAACCTATGCTTATGGGTGCATCAGTGCCTAGCCCCACCACTGGTGTAGCAGTAGAGGTAGCATGTTCATCGGTTGCACTGTACACACATGTATGTATTACATTTGATAGCTTCATCATATTCATTTATTTATTTTATGACATCCTCAAATGTTTTATATGTTCTCTTCTTTCTATAGGATTTGGCACTAGGCGTTGACAAGGATTGTCCATATGGGATGGACAAGTAACCAGTGTCACAAGTATCATGTGTAAAGTTAAATATCGTATAATTCTCAAGTTGTTTGTGTTTATGTTTTTGAGTTTTACTATTTGGTAATAATAGTTTAATTTTATTCATATGTATGTAGGCCGTAGGTATTATTCTCTAGGTATAGTAGTATTACACCCCATGGGCACCTAGGTGTTACTTCTGGGTTTCCTTTATCCATGCCTAGTGTGTTGGAATTACTTGTACAGCTTGTGAGGGTCCATCATAGCCCACTTGTCTTCCATCCACCCCCACCACCACGGTCATCCCCATCGATAGAGACTACCATAAGAGAGGTTGTCTCAAAGCAGGTTGTACAACCTAGTGCTCCATCTGTTAGTGAATCTCCATCAATGCCTGGAATATTCACGATGAGATAATGCATTGATGATAATTTGTTGTGTTTCATGAATTTGTTTTTTCACATATTTGTTTAATATTCTAGACTTGATCCTTTCAACTAATGCAAGGTGGAATTGCAGAGAGATTGGGGTCGTGGAGGAGGTTAACACCCTCACGATTGATAGTTTCATATGGGGTGAGTTCTCTTAGGTTAAATTACAAAGTATCAATTTTTATGTTTGTTAATTCATTGATGAAAAAACTTATAACATTGTTTATTCTTTGTGCAGTCCCCAGAGCGTCGAAACATGCCCACTCTTAGAACCTCTTGAGGTGCATCCTCGAGCAAGAGAAGAAAGATATATTTCCAGGGTGCTCCTAAGGGTGGAGAGGGTGGCAATGGTCAATGATTGACCAACTATTTCCATTTTGTATCTAGGTCATGATATAGATGTTTTTTATTTTAGGGAACTTGTTGTCACTTTCTATACTAGGAACAAGTTGCCATTTTGTAAAAAATGTACAATTTAGACGATGTTGAGTATATATAGATATAAACATATATACATTTCATGGCATGTTTTTTATGATTCTCATTATTTCTACATTTGATGTTGATGAATATATCAATTTCAAATTGTTTGAATTACAAAGTGTATGAATTTTATTTSTATTAATCCCTTGATTTGTTTCTAAAGTGATTATAAATACTTGCATTATTCATTAAGGAATAGCTTATGGTGGAAAATATTTCTAAGTTCTAAATCCATAAGCAATTAATGGTTCTCAAGTAGCATTGCTTTCTAATCAACCATGTATCTCTACATCATCGATAGATCATTTCCTTCTAAATTATTTCCATGAATGTTGTGGATATCCATATTCTAACTCACAACCAACAATATGGACCACCTCTTGAATTATCTCCATCTAAATCCAATGAAAAGCCACACTCAAATAGTTGTAACTTGAAAATATTGTGACCTTAAAAATGGCATATTGCAATAATTTATTATAGAAATCAATTTTCTCATATCTTCTACATAATTGTACATCACTTAACAATTTCAGCTCAATGTTATTTTCCAGGGTACACACATTATTCCCCTATTTCTATGCATGACATATATAAAATAATTTGATTTATGTGTAACCCTTAATAAATTCCAAGAAGACTATTCAAGGACTCATTAATGCACATGTTTGTTTAGATTGTGTAGTGGGTATATGTAAATTTTGTTAAACCCATCAATTATTAAGAAAATGTATTCATCCTTCCATGATGTCCAATAAACTTATTGATTTTGATCAATATAACGAGAGAGTTCACATGGAAACTAGATCTTAGAATGGGTATCATTTTCTACCTACAAATAAAGGTTTTGAAGTTACATTTCATTACACACTATATAAAGTAATGTTATGCTACCAAAATTCCTCCAGTGAGACTTGAAACCATAATTCGTTTCTCTTCACCATCTATGAGAGTTTATTTCACATTCCTACCAATTTTTGGGTTAGAGCACACAAGGAGACAAAGGACCCCCCTAAACCCAATCACAGAAACATGTTGATGCCATACCATGCCCTTTTCATGCCATTGTCATTCCTTGCAAAGTCATTCCATGTCATTACATTTCCATTTCCAAGTCATTGTCCAACCTTTCCATGCTATGCCATTGTCATTCCATTTCCATGTCTTTCCAATCCATTCCATGCCATTTCCATTCCTTTCCATGTCATGTCATTTCCATGCCAATGTTATGGCTTTCCAAGACATGCCATGGTATGCCATTTTCATGCCATTCCATTTCCATATCATTTCCATTACTTTCCAATCCATGCCATGCCATGCAATTCCATTTTCATGTAGCTTCCCATGCATTGTCATGTAGTTTCCCAATTTAACCTATATAACAATAAACACAACTTTCCATTTTCATGCCATAAAATTTCCATCCCTCGCCAATCCAATAAACTGTATTAACTAAGTTACAATAGGATAAATATAACAACCCTTAACACAAGTAATCATTAAATTGAAGGGGGTTGAAAATGCAAGCATAAACTAGGGTTTAGATAACAAATGCTTGCTAAAATTCAAGATGACACATAACATCCCTAGAATATTCAAGACATCAAGCAATGGTATGGTATGGTATGCATTGGTAATGGTATGCTACGGTATGGTATGTATTCGCAATGGTAATGGAAATGGTATGCCTTGGCAATGCCAATGGCATGAATTGGTATGGTATGCATCGCCTTTCCATTTCCTTGTATGGTATGCATTAGCAATGGTATGGTATGGTATGGTATGGTATGATATGGTATGCATTGCCAATGGTATGCATTGTAAATGGAAATTGTATGCATTGTCTTTCCATTGTATGGCATGCATTGGCATTGGGAATGGTATTTTATGC
>JZKD02S1676701.1:729512-742350 GCA_000966675.3 Picea glauca | reverse complement strand
AATGATGCAAGTATACTCTTGGCAAGGATAGAAGATTCCTCAAGAGAATAATGGAAGCATAACTTTGCTATGAATTCCTTGAAAAATTAAGTGTATCCATGGCCTTTTTATAGCATTCCTTTGAGTTATTGTCCAACTAGTTTGTAGTGTATAAAGAGGCTAATTAGGGCATTTCTAGGTCTTTGACCAGCCTCCTAGTCGAATCCAGTCCAGATTTGAGTGTCAAATCAACTTGGAAGTTGAACCAGAAGTGGGTGGGAGGCCGACCACTCTCATAAATGCGTCGTTTCTCAGGTGCACGGCTTTTTGCAACAACAGTCGTGTATCGTGCGCATGTGTGCGATTTCTGTGTTCATGTTTCGCGCATGTGTGCTCGTTCCCTGTGTCTTCATAGAGCCCTTTAATTTTTGCACTAGTTGTATAGTTTTGACCCTTTGGGAATGCTTTTGTGTTAATTCGGGTCCATGGGTGACCTCATAAATGTTTGACAATGCTAAATTCTTGTAACCATTTGCGGACGAAATTTCAGTGATAACAGATGCCCCGTGATGGATGAGGTTAGGAGCATACGTATAGCTGAAATCCATCAATGTTTCTTCTACTGAGAGTGTTGTTGTAAGAGAGAGCAATAGTGGGATTATCAAGAGTGCCCTGTTGGAGGGAGAAGGGAACCTGTAGAACCCAACCTTCCATAAGGTGTGTAAAAATAAACTGTGTACAAACGAGGCGGGCATGTCCCATGCTCGTGTCATGTAACTCAAAAGAGGAATGAAGTATTGATGTAGACAACTGCAGCGCCCTCGAGGGCGGTCGTGATAAAAGCAAAAGACAAGTCTGCGGAGGAACATACTATGAACAGTAGGCAGTGAGATCTATAAAAAGGATCACGGATTCTATAGGCATTGATAGCCTAGCCAAGTTCAGAGGTCTTCGGCAAGTATAAGAACTAACTGCAATAGTCGCAAAGTAAGACCCACCGTAACATGAGAAAGTGTTGATGTCGAATGTTATGGGGGTCAACGACAACAGGGAGTAATTGTGGTTCTCCCTGTCCCGTCCGAGAGCTCTCATTGGTAAGGTAATGAGAGTCAAGATACTGTCGCCCTTCTGGAAAACTGTGTTGATGTCGACAAAAGGGGGACACTGATTGTGGATGAAATGGAGGGTTCATGATACTACGGAGGTGCAGGAAAAAATAGAACCTTGAAGAGATAATTTGGGAGTCTGTTGGGAAAGCTAGCAAAATGAGGAGAAGGAGTATGTGGCTGATTTGCGACATGATGTAAGACTATTGGGACTCTCATCCCTAAAGGGTTGTGAAAAACAGCATGAGTGTCAAAGGCGCAAAAGGGTGCTATGAATGGGACAACTCATGTGGGTAAGAGTGCTACCGGGTGACAATACCGAAGAGGCAAATGGAGGTGTTGGTACTGCAGAGCCGGAGATGGGGATCCTAGAGGCAAATGTCAGAGGGTGTGACTAGAGATGCAAGTGAGATTCAGAGGGAATGACTACATGTCAGTGTTGAGTGTATACCTGAAGGGGTTGCGTTGATGTATGGTGACCAAGTACCTGCACACATGACAACCAAATACCTGACGTGAACAATATCTGAAGAGAATCGAACATACGAGCATTTATTTGATAATTTTTAAATATGACCATGTGTACCTGGTCGGGGTATGAAAAAAATGGCGCCCCAGGGGCTCAGGATGAAAAGTGGCCCAGGGACTGTCGTGATGTAGATGACGGGATGTTGATCCTTTGGCTGAAGACGGATCGAGGAATGGACACCCGGAGCTCCCAGAATGGTGAGTGGACGTTTGGCGAAAATGCATATATATAGCTGTAGGGCCCACATTGCCACCTCATTTGTACTTACTTCTATAGTGACTAGACAAGAAGTATTCAGAGGATATTTGGAGATTCTGGGAGGATGAGGCATCCGATCGAGGACCAGCGAGCTTCAGGTTAGTAGTCTGATCATCCTGCATAGAATTAGGGTTTCCATTTTTGGGCATGGACTGTACGGAGGATCGTACAGGGGGTTTTATGTGTGTGTGCCCCCACATGCACGGGCAATCCGGAAGTATGCACGCACAAGTGCGCGCCTACCCACCGGATAGGCGCGCATGGGGGCGCCTATAAGGGGGACAAAGGTGTGCATTATGTGCGCGTCTGTTGGTTGTACATATGCGCCTGTGTATTGGACAAGTGTGATTTAATGCGCGCTTGTGGTCGTGACAGGGGCGCATGAAGGCGCCCCTGTATGTTGAGCAGGCGCGCACGAGTGCGCGCCTGAAGGATGGACAGGCGCACCTGAGTGCGCGCCTGTGGAGTGGACAGGCGCGCACACGTGCGTGCCTGTGGAGTGAACAGGTGCGCATGTGTGCACGCCTGTGGGTTAAACAGCCGCGCCTTGGAGGCAAGGTTGACATGTGTAAAACTTATCTTTTTAATGTTGTTTATGATCCATTTGGCTAACCTAGGACTGTTTTATGTGGTTGCAGGCGATCATTGTGCACGATGTTGGTTGGTTGGCGAGAGTGGGATTGGTCCCAGCTGAGAGACGTCGTGGCTATTGAGGAGACGAGGGTACGTGCTACTTTGGTAGCCTATGGGCTGCTGAAGTTCTTTGAGTGCCCGTTGATACGGGTGTAGGAGTATCTCCTGCAGTTCCTTATCCAAATGTGGAGTCCGGACCTGCATTGTTTCATAGTGTGGGGAGAGCAGATTGCCTTCACTCCGGTGGAGGACATATATTTTTTGATTGGGCTCCTGTTTCAGGGAACGCCCCTACCAACGGAGCCGGTACTACCTAGGGATGTGGCACTAGTGACAGTGGGCCAGAGGTTCTGTTCGGGGGCGAACTTTATGTCGGGAACTGTTCTGAGCATTGGGGCAATGGATGCTCTAGTGCATCGCTGCATAGTAGCGATGATTGTGAGAGTGTATGGGTCCCTTGCGACGCAGCAGATCAGTGGTGGTCAGTTGTGTGTGATGGAGAGGGTATTGGTTGGTGAGTACTTCGTCTGGGGGCTTACACTGCATGCCAAGATGGTAGGGCAGTTGGACCATTGTCGGTCCACGGATACAGGAGAGTTTGCCTTTGGGTCCATCCTAGTGGACTGGTTTTTGGAGAGGGTGCCTATGTTGCGCCCTAGGATTTTATTGGGTGCGTCTGGGGCACGAGAGTCGCGACTAAAGCGGTGGTCGACTTTTTTGCTTCGCCGCGGTGGTGGCAAGGGCGGCCACTTCTTTACTGTTGAGGTGGCATAGGTGTGGCGGCAGATCTCGTAGGTGATTTTGCAGTTCCCATATGCTGGTGTTGACTTCCGAGAGGATCCAGACATGGTGTTACCTCCTGGGGAGGTTTTTGATCACCGAGGTATGTTTGTGAGTTTTGATATATATGTTTTTTTGAGATAGCATGACATATGTATATGATATAGATGCTTATACTATATGTTGCTTGTTTGTATGTGCAGATGTGGCACCGCGCGGGCGCGAGGTGGAGTTGCGGAGGGCGTCGGCTGGCCAGGAGCCGGAGAGACCACCGCGGGGAGGGCCGTGGGTAGGAGAGAGACGTCGGCGTGAGGATGTCGGGGCGAGACCAGCTGATCCTGAGAGAGCAGCGAGGAGACATCGGTTTGATGACCCAGGGGTCGAGCCATCACATGCTCCTCTGGCGTATGCCGAAGCAGATTTTGAGGACATTCGTCGCCGCCTAGAGGCGGTGTTACAGGGCATGCCTGAGGGCATGTGGTCACGTATCTAGGATGAGGGTATCCTGGAGCAGTGTGTGGGGATTCTGTCGCCATGGTGGGCCGTAGTACAATGGGAAGCAATAGCAGGTGTTGTTATAACCGGATGATTACCTTCTGGTCAGGAGGGACCAGTAGTGGGTGGGGGACCACCGCCTGAGGGAGGGGCAGGAGGTGGTGCTCTAGAGGCACCTTGAGTGGTGCTCTATGTATTTTTGGATTTTTGTATATAGGCTGGTGAGCCCATTTTTGTACCGAGGTGCTTCACTGGCCTGCGGATACTTGTATTTTTGTATGTAAACATTTGGATGGAACTGTGGACTGTTTTATATATACATGAGTATACATTTTGAGATCTATGTGGTGTTTACATGTGTTTTGTTAATGTGTTGATGATTTCTAATCTATATATGTTGTGATAGGTTGTTGATATGTTTATGTATGTGTAGAGGTATCTTGATGTGATATATGCCAGTCTAACACAATATTAGCTAAGTTATCTGTATTTTGATTCAATTGTCTTGGAATATGTGTAAATGTAATGGAATCAAAATGTCAAAATAAAAGTCTAACCTGTAGGTATTTGCGAAAGAGGCAATGATCGCGTACGCGGTACACATTGTTGAGCTGGAGAACAACTAGTTGAAAGTCGAGAAAGATGCTAAGATGACGAATACGATGATGTTCGGCATCGGCCAGGAGGCCAATGACGACAGTGTATTCAGCTTGGTTGTTGGTCGTTGAACCAAAACATATGTCGCTCGAATGGAGCATTTCATGTGAGGGGGTGTAGAGAGCCCAAGCGGCCGAAGCGAGATTTTGTGTCCAACGGCTGGTGTCGTCGGCATAACCGATGTGGTAGGCCGGTGGAGGAAGCATCTGTCAATAGCATAAATGATAGTTTAGATGTGAGGGATGGAAAAAAATATTAAAAACACCAAAAAAGAAATAATCAAAAGTAGCATGACTACGATTAAGCATAAAATTTCTTTAAGTATAACCCATTGACGGGTTCTTTAAGAGAGAGGCCTTCAGGAGAGGCCAGGGTGTATGCGCCTTTGGTGAGGTAATGTTGGATAATGTAGGGACCATGCCATAGTGACTTGAATTTGCCATGACCAAAGGTATCGTGAGCGATATCGTAAGTAAGGACGAGGTCACCTTCGTGGAATGAGCGAAGGTTGACATGTTGATCAAAGGTGGCCTTTGATCATTTTTTAGCTGCCTCATTGTTTTGTAATGAAGATCGACGATCTTCATCCAGGGACTTTAAGTTCAGCAAGCGCTGCTCCATTGGATCAGTGTCGGGTAATATCTCAATTGTGGTGCGTAAGGTGGGAATTTCGCACTCGATAGGAAGAGTGGCCTCCACCCCATGGACTAGGTGAAATGGTGTGAAACCAGTAGTTGTTTTCACAATCGTACGGTAAGTCCATAGCGCGAAAAATAACATATGATGCCAATTGGTCTTATGTTTATTAACCGTGCGCTGTAACATGGTCTTGAGGAACTTGTTAACTGCTTCGACCTATCCATTATACTGAGGGTAATATGGTGAGGCAAACTCGTGGGAGAATCCTAACCGAGATGAGAGTTCGACGAAAATCTCATTCTCGAAGTGTTTCCCATGATTGGAAACTAGTTGGAGTGGTACTCCAAAGCGAGATATGACGTGGTTAAAGAAAAAACCTGCTACGGTGTCAGCGGTATTGTTAAAGGTGGGCATAGCTTCCGCCCATTTGGTGAAGTAATCGACTGCGACAACAATGTATTTGTGTCCATTGTTGGAGGGGGGATTACAAGTCGTAAAGTCGATGCCCCATTTACAAAAAGGGCCGGCAGTGATGACTGGATGAAGAAGAGCAGGTGGTGCTTGGGCTTTGTTGGCGTAAAGCTGACACTTCTCGCATCGTTTCATGGCGTGAATGCAATCGTGAAACAAGGTAGGCCAAAAGTAACCTGCTCGGATAATCTTCTGAGCAATGGATATTCCTAAAAGATGGCCCCCACATGCGCCGCTATGGCAGTCGTTCAAGACTCTATCAGCCTCGTCAATGGTCAGGCATCGACGAAGAATGGTGTCGACCCCTCGCCGGTATAAGATGTCTCCGATGAGGAGGTAGCGGGGGGCCTGGTGGCGAATACGACGACGATCATCTCGTGAAAGGTGGTTACCGAACTTTTGAGTTCGTAGGTAGACAAGGAGGTCGTCGTACCAAGGATCATCCGAAGTGATGTAAAATAGGTGTTCGTCGGGAAAGTCAGTATTGATGGGGGCACTGGTTGTGTCAGAGGGGAGGGTCATGACAAGTTCGGCGAGAACGAGGGCTTTCTTTCTCTTGGGTGTTGAGAACTCAAGATCGTACTCCTAAAGGATAACGATCCATCAGGCAAATTTGTCATTAATTTGCCGACGACTGAGCAAGTATTGCATAGGGTTGGAATCTACTACAACCTTAGTTGTGCGAAGTACAATGTAGTGACGCAGTTTATGGACTACAAGGACGACTGCAAGAGCGAGTTTCTCTTTGTGTTTATACTTCAAGGGTGGCCCTGAGAGGTTTTTACTAACGTAATAAATGACATGCTCACGATTGTCATCACCTAGCTGAACGAGAACTCCTGCTACCGAAACAACTGATGCTGATATGTAGAGGATATAGTCGCGATTGTAGTCAGGTGCACTAATTAAAGGGGCGTTGGAGAGCGCCATTTTAAGATCGTCAAATGACTGTTGGGCATGTTCATCCCAGTAAAATGGGATGTCATGACTTAGTAAGCGAAGGAAACCGTGTGCACGAGTGGCGTAGTCTGGGACAAATCGTCGTAGAAAGTTAGCCTTGCCTTGTAGGCTCTGGAGTTGACGTAAATTCCGGGGAGGTGGAATTTCGGTGATAGCTTGGACTTTGAGGGGGTCCACGGTAATACCGCTTTGGGAAATGATGAATCCGAGAAGGCGCCCCACGGTGACGCAGAATACGCATTTGAGGGGATTCAAGCGGATGTTGTACTAACAACACCGTTGGAAGATGATACGTAAATCATCAAGATGTTGGGTGCGTTTCTTGGATCGAGTTGTGAGGTCGTCCAAGTATGCGAGGATGATGTGAGCCAGATCATGATCGTTTCTTGGAAAGTTGCGCCAGCATTCTTTAGGCCAAACGACATGACACGATATGCAAAAGTACCCCAAGGGGTAGTGAATGCAGTTTTGTATTAATCGACGGGGTGGATTTGGATTTGATTATAACCAGAGAAATCGTCCATGAAGGATAGGGCCTCGTGGCCTATGCAGTCATTGATAATTTGATCGATGAAAGGTGTTGGAAAGTTGTCTTTGGGACATGCGTGATTGAGATCATGAAAGTCCGTGCAGACGCGGATAGTGCCCTGTTTTTTATTAACAGGTATAGGGTTGGAAACCCATGAGGTATAGGCGATGGGGTAGATGAACCCAGCCACGCATAATTTGTCAATTTCGGCTTTGATGGCCGCTGCTTTGGATGGGTGTAGTGGTCGTTGTTTTTGATGAACGGGTGTAATGTCAGGCCAGGTGTCGATGCGATGTTCGACGATAGAGGGATCAAGGCCAGACATTTTCGTGTATGACCAGGAAAAAATATCCCGATATTCTTGGAAGAGGGATTTATAGGCGGTGATTTCTTGAGGAGTGCAAGCGGCTCCAATGGTGATTTCCTCGACGACGCCATTTTTTATGGAAATGTCGATTTTAATGGTCGGGGAAATGTTGTCCATGTTGCCTTCTTCAAAAGCATCAGGGGCAGGAATGGGGTTGTTGAACCAGTCGATATGCCCTGATGGGATAAAATCCTTGGTTTCGACCGCGTATATGGGGTGTTGGTTAGGAGGTGTGGNATGTAAAAGAGGTGTTCATCGGGAAAGTCAGTATTGATGGGGGCACTGGTTGTGTCAGAGGGGAGGGTCGTGACAAGTTCGGCGAGAATGAGGGCTTTCTTGCTCTTGGGTGTTGAGAACTCAAGATCGTACTCCTAAAGGATAATGATCCATCGGGAAAATTTGTCATTAATTTTCCGACGACTAAGTAAGTATTGCATAGGGTTGGAATCTGCTACAACCTTAGTTGTGCGAAGTAGAATGTAGTGACGCAGTTTATCGACTGTGAGGACGACTGCAAGAGCGAGTTTCTCTTTGTGTTTATACTTCAAGGGTGGCCCTGAGAGGTTTTTACTAACGTAATAAATGACATGCTCACGATTTTCATCACCTAGCTGAACGAGAACTCCTGCTACCGAAACAGCTGATGTTGATATGTAGAGGATATAGTCGCGATTGTAGTCAGGTGCACTAATTAAAGGGGCGTTGGAGAGCGCCATTTTAAGATCGTCAAATGACTGTTGAGCATGTTCATCCCAGTAAAATGGGATGTCATGACGTAGTAAGCGAAGGAAACCATGTGCGCGAGTGGCGTGGTCTGGACAAATCGTCGTAGAAAGTTAACCTTGCCTTGTAGGCTCTGGAGTTGACGTAAATTCTGGGGAGGTGGAATTTCGGTGATAGCTTGGACTTTGAGGGGGTCCACGGTAATACCGCTTTGGGAAACGATGAATCCGAGGAGGCGCCCCGCGGTGACGCATAATACGCATTTGAGGGGATTCAAGCGGATGTTGTACTAACAGCACCGTTGGAAGATGATCCGTAAATCATCAAGATGTTGGGTGCGTTTCTTGGATCGAGTTGTGAGGTCGTCCAAGTATGTGAGGATGATGTGAGCCAGATCATAAAAAATGTATGTCATAGCCCATTGGAAAGTTGCGCCAGCATTCTTTAGGCCAAACGGCATGACATGATATGAAAAAGTACCCCAAGGGGTAGTGAATGCAATTTTGTATTGATCGGCGGGGTGGATTTGGATTTTATTATAACCAGAGAAATCGTCCATGAAGGATAGGGCCTCATGGCCTGTGCAGTCATTGATAACTTGATCGATGAAAGGAGTTGGAAAGTTGTCTTTTGGACATGCGTGATTGAGATCATGAAAGTCTGTGCAGACGTGGATAGTGCCCTGTTTTTTATTAACGGATATAGGGTTGGAAACCCATGAGGTATAGGCGATGGGGTAGATGAACCCAGCCACGCATAATTTGTCAATTTCAGCTTTGATGGCCGCTTCTTTGGATGGGTGTAGCGGTCATTGTTTTTGATGAACGGGTGTAATGTCGGGCCAGGTGTCGATGCGATGTTCGATGATAGAGGGATCAAGGCCAGACATTTCCGTGTATGACCAGGAAAAAATATCCCGATATTCTTGGAAGAGGGATTTATAGGCGGTGATTTCTTGAGGAGTGCAAGCGGCTCCAATGGTGATTTCCTCGACGACGCCATTTTTGATGGAAATGTCGATTTTAATGGTCGGGGAAATGTTGGCCATGTTGCCTTCTTCAAAAGCATCAGGGGCAGGAATGGGGTTGTTGAACCAGTCGATATGCCCTGATGGGATAAAATCCTTGGTTTCGACCGCGTATATGGGGTGTTTCTTAGGAGGCGTGGAGGCTTCCTGTGGAAAGAAGAGTGTGCGGTGGTGTAGCGCATCCCATGGGTAGTCAGGGTTGTTTAACTATTCCAGTATTTCCTCATCACAATGGAATTGGCGGGAATACAAAGGGTCATGAGGAGTGATATCAGTGACTGTTGTCATGTGGTTGCCCCCTGGTGATGAAGAAGCAGGGGGAACGACACGAGGAAATTGCGATGGTTTGCTCGACATAAACCAAATATCGAAGTACTGAGGAGTACCCATGGTAGTGGGATGTAAAATTTCTGTAGGGAAATGAGCGGGAGAATTAGGGGGATTGGGGGGTGAATCCTCGGATAAGTCATCCATGAACCACGGAGGCGTTGGAAGGGCCTCGGGTTTGGGAGAAATGACATGAAGAATCTCTAGTGATGAGGTAAGGTCAACCATCAATTCTATGGGTCTTTGAAGCAAGGTCAATTGGCGTTGTCTGTATTCAATGATCATAGGACACTGGTATGTAAAATGATTTAAGGATTCACATAGAGAGCAAGGGCATCTCATTCGTTCATTGACTGAAGTTGTGACATAATGGATGTTGGTGGTTTTTGGTAGGGATGACGTAGCTGGACTGGGTTCGCTCTGGAAGATTTGGCGTACTGCGGCTAATGTCTGCCGAAAGCGTGGCAGTGTTGGGCAATGATGGGTATAATGGCCATATTCTGAACATATAGTGCAAGCGAATTTGGTTCGCAACCCTTTACTATTTGAATGAGGAGTGGTAGCGGCAATACTTGTGATAGTGGCGAGTGTTGAGGGAGTTTGATTGAGTGGGATCAAATTCTATAACTCTAGTAGAGATGGGCAGTTGTTGGTTTGGTGTCCATATTTCTCACATAACGCACACGGGGGTTGGACGCATGGGGGAAGTGGAGTTGTGGGCTCCTTCTTTCTCCTGACCCCAGCTGTGGCAGGGGGGGTAGTGAGTGGGGGTGTAGAGGGTATGGTGGGAGTGAGTATGGGAATCGTCATTAAGATTCCTTCTGTTTGGGGGGGAAGGGATGGTCGAGGGACCATCTCAAGTGGATGTAAATACCAAACTGGAATTGCTAACACCATATTAGGGAGGGTAAGCATTGTGGCTACTTGGAAAGCTTCGATGCCAGGTGGAGGGTAAAAGAAGGGGATTTGAGTGATGGCTTGGGGAACTGTCTCCCAAACTGGGATATGGCCTTGGGGAGGAGTGAAATCGTGGACTAGCGGGGTTGACTGGTTTGTAGGGGGTTCGTGAGGGGGAAGCTCTGCGACTAGTGGGACGTCAGATATGATAGAAGCCTCCCTAGGAGGAAGGGTATCCTCTATGTAAGTTATGTTAGATGATACGGTGCATACTTGATTGGAAGGATGAAGGAGCGGTGGTGCTCCATGGTAAGTTCCTAACAATGATGGATCATTGAAAATACCGGGACCCATTTCGATGAGTGGGTATGCGTCATGACTCGTGTGGATGAGAGGAAGAATGTTATCGATGTTGGATGATGGGTTAGGCTCGTAATGTGAGACTTGGTCAATGGTAACGATCTTGTCGTTGTGGGGGAACATCATTGTTCGAAAGACGGAAGAGGCAACTGTCTTCATAGCATGCATGTAGCTACGACCGAACAGGATATTATAATCGAGTGGGGCATCGATAACCTCAATGTTGATGAGAATAGTCTTTCCCATGAGTTCTACAGGGACATTTTGGAAGATCCCTTCAGGAGATGATGGTCATCCGTCATAATCTCGTAAGGTAATGGCAGAGGGCATGAGTTCGGGGGAACCAAGTTTCTTCCATACAGGTTTGGACATAATGCATGTAGATGCACCTTCATCGATGATACATCGATGAACTGTAATGTTCCGTATTCTCACTGGGATTTGAAAAGCGATCAAATCGGGAAGGTGAGGTTCTCCGCTGTCGAGATCAAATGTATTGAGTCAAGTATCTACAGGGTCGACTGCCCCCAAGGCGGAAAGTAATGATTTCCACTAAGTGGGACAAGTCTGAAGGACTTCTAAGATTGACATGGCAGCCGGGGATTGTGCTAAGTCATCAACCAAACTGTAATTATGAGCTGCCCTAGCATGTGGTTTGTGGACATTCCTGCACAATGGGATGCAAGGGATGCGAAGAGGTGGTTATGTGTTAGGGCGAGGGAACACCAACAAGGGTCCCATTGGTGTGGGGATTGTTTCTGGAGGAATGGGAGGGAACTCAACGGGTGTATGATACTGATGATTACGTGTTTGCAGAAGGATTTCTTCCTCACTAGTGAGGAGGATCGTGCGATCTGCTGGATTGTCTGGATTGAGGTACTGTCCCACCTAAGGTGGGGGAGGTTGTGTGTCCTATTGGGTGTTTATCACACCTTGGTGTGGAATAGGATTTTGTAGTACTACATGGGGGGTTGTTGCACGTATTGTTGTGGGGCCTGTTGAGGGGTAGGCGGTGATGGAGGATGGTGTAGACTGTCGGAGTCTTTCAACCATTTGAAATCAACGATTTCGGGGCAATGATGAGTATAATGACCGAACTCACCGCAAAGGGAACAAGGGAAGTTGCTTTTAATAGTATTGTTATTTCTCCCTTGATGCCTATTATTATTGCCCCCCTGGGGGTTCTAATTCCCTTGGTTCTGGTTGCCCCCAGCAGGTTGGTTCTGCTGGGGTTGATTCCTGCCTTGACTTGGGTTGTTGTTGTTCCTGTTTCTTCCTTTCTTGTTGGCATTATTCGACGGGTGGGTCAGATTTTCCGTATTCAACTGTTCGAAATTTTGATATTGTTGAACGGGAGAGGGTTGAACAAAATTCACCCCAGCATGAGGATGTGGGGGAACCATGGGTTGTGGGGGACCAGGAAATGGAAAGTACAGATTCTGTGGGGGTAACGATACATAAGGTACATAGGAAGGCGTGGCGCTTTCGCTAGTACTATAAGATGAGGTAGAGGGGGTACCAGAACTTGTTTGAATAGGTGGTTGTATGGGGGATGCCAACGGTGGCCCACTGATGGGTAGAGGCATAGCAACGGGGTATGGTTGTTGATAAGGGGGTGGGGGGTAATAAGAGGTGCCCTTATTTGCTGGCGAGTATTGAGGTGTTCCATACATTGGGGGTTGTTGGGGTTGTGGACTGTGATGAGTGGTATTACCAATCAGTCCGTCTGCTGAGTGAGACATCCCAGGTTTGTCTTGGCCAAACGGCATAGGTTTGGGGAGATCAAGAAGTACAGTGTATAAGTACCCTGACTATGAATAGATGAGGTCATATTGTTGAGCCTTACTGATGGCTTCTTCTTCTGATTGAGGGAAGGTGGAAGCTACATCCTTACATTGAAGAGAGACAAGTGCTCTAAGAAACCAGTCAAGACATTGTTGTTTGTTGGTTTCTACTTTGCATAAACTACGTCGCCTACGCCACTCATGAATGTGATTAGCAATATGTGTGGCTGAGGTTTGTTTGAAATTAGAGAATAGTTCCAGACCATTGTCATGGCAGATTGGTAATTGGAAGAAGGTCAAAAATGCTTTGGCCAAGG
>JZKD02S1676701.1:675489-690395 GCA_000966675.3 Picea glauca | reverse complement strand
TTTGAGCTCGACTTGGATGAGGTTCTCAATTTCTTAATATCGAGCATACCGTTTCATGCATCTTTTCTCCACTGCTTCCTTGCATCTCATGAGAATGTCCCTTACTAGATATCACTTAGGTGATCGTGAAACATCTTGGATGCTCTATGTTTATCTCTCATGTGAATAATTTTGCACTCCCGTTTTTCCTTTTTCCTACTATAATGCCATTATCCTTTCTACATGCAATGTTGGTTTGGATAAGCAACACGGATTTATTTTCATGGGTTCGACATCTCAGTATTTTATATTGAGATATGGTTAACTGTTTGTTCATCTTACCTAACTATTGTCATGCTACTATGATTAGTTTATATGCACATCTCAATTTGATTCTTAATCACATAACACACACACACACACGATTCATGCCTATATATTTTTTTATGCATAAATATATGGTCATTGTTTCAATTTCCATATTTTTTCATATATAAAATGAATTAACGTAGTGTCAAATGCCTTACCTCTGCATTCATTTTGAATTTTCCAAACTGCTATAATTTATCACAATTTGTTTCCTCATCTTCAAATTTATTTTTATTACAGTTTGTTGAGGGTGTTGGGATCCTAAGACTCGACAATAGGGAATAAACCCAAGGAATATGTCCAATAAGAATCTCCCTTGTTTGGAATGGAATAATCCTTCAGGATATGGTCCGACAACCATTTGATGGGATTTACAAAAATGTTTTATTTTCCTTGTAAAGTATTTCTGTTTTTTAATATTTTCGGGTATATGTGAAATGCAACAAATAAATCTAATCTGAAAGGGTTTGAAGAAGTTTTTCCCCAAGAGGTGACTCTTACTAACAATGAATAGAAATAACTTCATGACTTTATTCTTCTAAGAGATAATTCTACCAAAAATACCGCTACACGAATATTCCTAAGAAAGATAGATTACATTATTAAACTATTGCAGAAAGGGGAAACCTATAGGAACACCGCATATTGATCTTCCATTTCATATATAATTAGCTACATTAGTAATTCTACAATGATTAATGTATTAAATGACAAAGTACATATTACAAAAAGAAAGAAAATGAATTAACAAAGCACATCTAACTTTTTCACTGAAAATAATAAAGCAAGTATTTCACTTAATTGCACAAGATAACTTAATAGAAAGGAAACTCTTACTAGATATTTGAGAAATCAATCAACAATAGAATAATCCACAAGTTAAAGTCAATCCACAATCAATCTTTAGCAAAATTTCCTTGGCTTCGGAAAGAGAGATTATGATTTAAATTCAAAATGATTTTAAGTTACAGTTCTTAACCATCACACGAGAACCAAAAATCCCCCTTTAAATGGTTGAAATACATATTTCTAAAGTAAAACATTGTTTAATTATTTAATAAAAAAAAAATAGTCATGCAAAAGCCATGCAAGTCACTTATCTGATAAATCTCAAGTGAACCATGAGTTTCATCTTTAACATACTCCTTGTCGTACTTTCCCCATTGGTTGAATAACTCGTTGCATGGGATTTGATGGGGAAAAACATGTTGTTCCTTCTGTATACTTAGAATAGGAATTTCCTACCCAAACCTCTTGATATACTTCTCTATTTTTGGAAAGGAAAACTCCATCCAAGTCGTTGTTCTCACTTAACTTGTCAAGAATCTCTGGAGGTGCCTCTACTCTAATGAGGAGATGCTCTTGACTTCTACTTCATGCCTCTCCACATTCTTCTTAAACGTCTCCATAATTGGTTGAAATCCTTCTCGTGGAACAAATTTGGGAAACTTTCTCCATGAAGTGGTGTCTTCGATGAGGTCCTAGATTTTTATATAGGCCAACCATTTATCCTCGATCTATTTATGTGACTCATTGGAAAATATACCCCACTAATTGGTTGTCTATTAAAAATCCATACAATTTTTCCTTGTTCAAAATTCTAATATCGTGATACTCATTACCCTGAATTTTATGTATTTTCTTAATAAAATCTATCTGGTCTTGTATCTTGGCTTGTTTATCCTTCTATATAAGATTATCTTTGTACAATATAGATAAATAAATGTTTAATCCTTGTAACTAAAACACTTTAGAAATGAAGTCCTCTTTGAAGTGGTCATTCATCTTGTCTTCTTTTAGGACTTCTTTTATGAAATTGCTTATTGCATCTTGTGATCCTTTGTAGTAATTGACTTGGTTTTCCAATATGGAAATTTGTTTACCAAGACTTTTAATTTTCTCTACCTCGTCATTTTCCTTGTCTATTGTGCCATGGGAAATGGATATCTTAGCTCACAATAGGTCATTGAGCTTATCTTTCTTGATGTCAATAATAGCTTCTTATGTTGTGCAAATGATGGAGCTATCCACATCCACCTTCTTTCTCTTTTGGGTCCTCTTTGTAATTGCTTTCTCTCAATAGTTATATTCTATTGACTTGAGATATGCAACTTCCTCCACAAGTTTTGGAATCGGTTGGACAACCCATGACAATACATTCTCTAGGATTCCTGGAGTATATACCTATCCAACACTATCTCTTTTCCCTTTTCCCTTGCTTTTGGGATAACTACATCCTCTCTTGTTAAATTGATGACATTTCTAGGAGGAGGTGTTTCCTGCTATGTTCGCTATTGTGCATAGGTTTTCTTTGACTATTATTGGGTGTCACCTAAAGCACCATCCGTGTATAATCCAATCTAGGTTGCTTATTGTTACAACTTTTCTTTCTTTTTCTGTATTCTCTCCTCTTCTTCCTATCTTTTATTCTCCTCTTCCAATAATATTTCCTTTCCTTCCTTTCATTCTCTACTAACTTCCTCTGCTCTTCTTCCTTTTTCTCTTGTTCCTTAGCTTGCAACCTCTATTCTTCATATTTTTTCTTTTGTTCCTCTTCTTATCTTCATTTTTCTTCTTATTATTTTCTTTTCATTTCAACCTCGAATCACTCTTTTTCCTGGACATATTTTAGGGTCTTTTTGGTTCATTTTGTTGCAACTACTTTTGTTCTCATTTCTACTACTATTTGGGCATTTTATTGATGCTCTCTTTTCCTTATATCCTCTTCAATATTCCTTCTTATATCATCCTCTTGATTTTATCTCCCTTGTTCATCCTCAATTTCCTTTTTCTCTACTTCTTCCCTCGACCTAGTCTCTTATGCTCTCTTGGCTTCTTCCCCTTCTTTCCTTGTTCTCTCCACTTCAACTAACATTCTATTTATCTTCTACATTTTCCTATCTAGGGAAATGGTACTAAAATATACTAATCCTAGATATTTCAATTTAGCCTAAACCCCCTCCTAGTCTTTGGAATTTTCATATGGGATTTCATCCTACCATTGTTCATGAGTATATGGCCAAGATAGAGAGATCATATCACAATGTTTGGCCACAAGCCCTTGTGAGTCATGTCTTCTTAATTTCCCTTTGGGAAACATGAATTCATGGATGGAGATGGATTCTTTCATAGCATTCTTTGGATCTTTCAGATGATAGTGTCCTGGGTTGAATTTATATGGGATAAAAATATTCCTTTTGGATTCCTCGAGAAAAGAAGCATTAAATCCTTTTAATATAGTTTATAAGATATTTATCTCAAGACCAACCTATTTGGCACAAACCTTGGTAGTAAATGTGGTGTTGTAGTAGTGCCAAAATGATCAAGAAGGTATAACCTTCATGCAAATACTAGATTCCAATAAAACTAATTAACCTCATGGCTCCCTTGGTCAACCTTGGACACTCAAGAAAAAAATGAGGTGACAAAAATGGGCCAAGAATTGATCACAAATCATGGCATAATGTTTCTTGTACTTGTTCTCCTACAAAACTTGACAATAAACATGAATAAGGGATTTTGATATATGCCGACTCAGGTTTATGCCTGAGAAGAAAATTTTGGCAGAACTTACATTGATGAGATAGGATGACATGTAGAAGGTTAGCACCACCCCTACACCTTCTCAAACATTCTATTTAGGGAATGTGAGAGGATAACAACCCAATTGAACATGTGACCAAAAGTAACCATGGTGTGTGCCAATGGAAGCTAGGCATCTAGACATCCTTGAAATGCAAGAAATATTTCTCACCATACAACCTGTCTATCAAATACATTATATACACATAGGGCTCTCATAAATTAGTGATGGAGTATATACCATTTGAATTATAGAAGAATCTTTTGTCTTTAACCCACCATCTAGAGAAGTATCATGTTTCTCATTAAACTACTCTACAATTTTTTTATCCATTTAGACCTTAGGTCTTAGTATCTTATAATACTTCTCTAGATCTAATGTTAGGTATGAACCTATGCATCTTCCTTATTCATTTATGATGGTTCTATTATCTATATTGGTGTGGGAGATAATCCAATCAATTGCCTCTAAACAAGGCATGATTGGTGTGTTAGAAAAATAGGTGTGCTCGTTTCACCATAAACAATATAGCAATATTGTCACCCAACCATAGGGACAAAGGCCACCCCCGAGCACCTTAACCTTGACATATAGAATAATTTCGGAAGTAATCCAATAGCCAACCAAGGTAGCGCACCTTTCTCCAAGGCTAGCGCACCAAGCAAGAACAACCAAATACCAAGCAGAAAGTCCAAACCATAACCAAGAGAAATTCCAAGCCAAAACCAAAATGCCAGTTGCAGCAACTGCAACTGCAATTCCTCTCCAAACTTGCGCACCACTGGTATTATGTAGTTGTGAGAGTGTGTGTAACAAATGAGATCTAGTGCCCTCTATTTATACTAGTCTATCTCACTTGATTGGGTCGACTTCTCTTTCTGGAGGCTAATAACTGAATATTGAATATTCTCTTGATTCGACTTGTCTCCTAGGGTTATTATCCAATGTTTTAGGGTTTCTCTTTATTCCCGAAATATTCTAGTCTTGTTAGAGGTTACACGTGGAGGTTAATACCTCCCACAACTACCATAATATCAACACTCCCTCCTAGATAGGGATGTATTAAAAGCAATGGTATTGAGCACAAACATACCATTCAATCGGTAGCATCATCATATCCATATAGGCTATCTCATGATCAAATCATGAGCACCATCATCACTATCAATATAATTTGATAACATCAATTGCATCATCTCTCGAAGCCATACTCCATCTGGGTAATCGGGCATGATGCTAAATACGTCACTCACTTCACAGAGTGATACAAGAACCATTCTTCTAATTCAGACATATGTCTTAGAAGAATACATGTTCCAACAGATGTTGGAAGCCATGATATGGGCTACAAGGACTATTCTTCTAATCCGGACATACGTCCTAGAAAAATTACTGTCCTAGACCATTTTCCATAGGGAGAATTTCTGTCCATCAACATACTAACTATCCGTCTAGTTGGTAATCATATCCAACACTAGTGATAGTCTCCATGGAAATTTGAACAATGACATTCAATAAAACACAATTGTGTCTATCCATAGTAGTACAAAACTACTATCCAGTGGTACACAACCACACGTAGTAGCACACGACTACTAACTAGTGACACATAGTCACAATTAGTGGAATACATCCACCACAATGGCATACAACTACTTTCCAGAGACATATAGTCTCCACAACAATCATATCATCTGATATCAACCTGTATAACAATATCATGATACAAAATGAGTTATCTGGGCCATTCTTCCACTCAAATCTGTGAGATATGTAAGAGCATCTACCCTCAGAAAGTAAAAAATCAGCCATGGGCTATCTGGACTATTCTTCCATAGCATAGAAGAATAACTGTTCCTGATTTATGAGCATGTACCATTCACCTAACTGGGCCATTCCTCCGGCACTAATCATAGTGCAACCTGGAGAGAATGAGTCTTCCCTAGGGAATGCCTATCCCTGATTGTTGAACCTGGACCATTCACCTAACTGGGCCATTCCTCCAACACTAATCATAGTGCAACCTGGAGAGATTGAGTCTTCCCTAGGGAATGACTATCTAGATCATTTCCTATGGAAATGGTTGTCCTGCACCAACCTCCAAAACAAACCATTCTTCGAAACTGCTCATAACTCTGAACTTCGAAAGAATGTTTTCTCGACAAGGCAGACCATTCTACTTGACCACTACTCAGAGTGACTGCCAAAAAGAATGACTATCCTAGACCATTTCCCCACACTAGCCACATGGGGAATCACTATCTATGGTACATCAACAATCTATCAGACCATTTTCATTATGAAAATGACTGTTCGATCTGGACCATTTTACAAACTGGAAAATTCCTGTTCATGAGAAATCTCGAACCACTTCCCAAACTGGAAAGAAACTGCCCATCTTGGACCATTTTCCGAACTGGAAAATGACTGTCCATAAATCAATAACATATCAATGCTCCCTCCTAACTTGGGAGTAATTAGTTCCTTTTCCCATAAGGAAGTCATCTCCATGAGCCCCAACTTGTCTCTTAAGTACGAAAACTTTTTATCTTGGACAGAGGCCTTAAAATATATGATATCTGCTCATTTGTGGAGATATACTGGAGAGCTACTTCTCTTTTCTGGACTTTATCATGTAGAATATAATGCTTGATCTCAATGTACTTCGACCTGTCATGGAACACCGACTTCTATCAAAGCTTCACATGGCTATGATTATTACAATATATCATGGTCGAATTTATCACCTAATCAGACGGTCCAGAAACCAACTTACAGAGCCACATTGCTTCTGTACAAGCATAACAAGCTGCAATATACTCTGCTTATGTAGTGATGAGTTCAACAGACTTCTGTTTTCTGCTAGCCCATGATATCGTGGCAAAACTCAAACTAAAACATATCCAAGTAGCCAGCCTTCTTCTGTCATAGGAAGTTCTCGCCACGCTTCTGTTGTATATATGAGATACTCTGCATCAAGTTGCTTGAATCCATACAAGGTCTTCTTCCATTTGCATATATGGGTCTCTTTTTGGTATACTTGAAAACCTTGAGATTGCTCTACATAAGCTTCTTTCTCAATTTTCTTTATTGGGAAGAAAAATATTTTACATGTAAATTTCAATCCATGGACACTGCAAGAGGTATATCTGGTTTACTGGAACAAGTTGTCATCATAGTCTTCTCCTTCCTTTTGGAAGAACCTCTAGTTCTGAATCTTGCAATTCTTTCCATTCATAGGTATTTTTCACATTTTCTTACATACACTATTCTTCATCACAACTTCCATTTCTTCTACTTGATTGCTTCTAGTGGGTTCAAACCAAGCCGGTAGCCTTATGATTCTCGGTATAATAACTGGTTGTTCTGGCTTTTCTTTCTTGGAATCTTTATGTTCTTCCTCATGTTCCTCCTTAGCTTTTGGGTCCATGGAGTCTTCTATAGATTCCATGCCCTTTCTTCCTAAAGATTCCAACTTCTTCTTTTCATCATAGGAACATGGATGTAGATGGACAACCAAGGATACTTAAGGCTTTTTTCCGAAGAAAACTTCTTCTAGAGTCAAACTGAACACGTGTTGCTTATCAAGGCTTCTACTTTCAATGGGGAACATGGATAGATACTTTATAATCTTCACAGATTCTTCAATGGATCATATCATTTAGGATTATCTCCCTCCTAATCCTGGCTTCATGCAAAAATACATGCTCTTCTTTTGGAATTATGTAATCAACTCCCTCCATCTAAGAGAGTCCATGCTTCTGTTTGCATCCTTATTGCTTTCTAAAAAGTGTCACAAGTCTTATTCTAATTTCCTCTTGATTAATGACTTCTTTCTGATTTGACTCCTTATGGGTCTCTTCAAGTTTGATTATGATTTCAGCCTATCTGGCAATTGTTACTTATATAATAGATTCCTCAGGAATTTGTCAATGTACTTCATCTTCTTGTAGTCATCGTGATAACAATCCTTATCTTGTTTATTCTTCCATAAGTATTGTTTCATTGACCATATTTTATTCTAAGAAATAGATATGCATGCTATGTACATGAATTATGTAAACATGTTATGTACAAGAACTATGTTATAGAATAACATTGTTACCTTGACTAGAAGAAGAAGTTTGTTTTATCCTGCTTGGATTTCTTTGAGTGTTCCCTTTCTTCGACAACTGTTGCTTCATCTTTTTCCTTCCTTTTCTTTAACTTAGGACATTGGTTCCTATAGTGACCATATTTTTGACAGTCGAAGCATTGTATTTTTGACATATCCTTTTCTCAATTTGGTTTCTTCCTTAAAAGAAACTTCCTCTTATTCCTAAAATTCTTGAATTTTTCTGTGAAGGCTTGATCATCATATTTCTTTTGGGATTTCTCTTTTGCATTAATCCTTGATTCTTCTTGTGCAAAACAAGTCCAAAGTTATTCAAATGTGGGATACTCCTTTCTTGTGTTCATGCTTGCGTCAAATGCATCCCATTTCTTAGGAAGGCCATTGAGTACTATATTTACTAGTTCCTTTTCTGAAATGAATTTCTTCAATAACTTTTAATTGATATCTCAACTGAGAGATTCTTACAAAGTGTGATGTTATGCTGTCATCATCATTCATTTTCATGTCACGAAGCTCATACTTCAGATTCATTACTTGTTGAATGTTTCTAACTGAGAAGAGGTTAGTTAGGGCATCGTACATATTATTAGATGAGTCAAGATGAGAGATGTAGGGTGTCAAGTGGTATTTTGTAGAGTCCCCTATGATACTCATAGTGTTGATGTCATTGTCCTTAAACTTCTCCATAACTGCAACGTTATGAGGTTCCTTCTCTTTTCCTACTTCAAACTATGGTTCCATGATCTTGCTTTCACGATTTCCAACACTTTATTCTTGGAAAGGATGAGGTCAATTCTTGTCTTCCATGATATAAAGTTATAAGCCCCTTCTAACTTGTATTTTGACTTCATAGAGTAGGTCATGACTTCTTTGACTTGGTCAACCTTTGACTTTGACCAAAAACTCAAACTTGATTTCTTGGCTTGCTGAGAGTACCAAGAAGTGCGCTAGGCTAGGGTGCACTAGGATATCAAGGAATTAGGTCAAGTTATTCACTTAAGGTGCCTTAAAAAGAGGGTTAGGGTTTCATTGCTGCAACAAAACTTTGAATGCAACTGCAATTGTAACTGAGAAAATCCTCCCAATCTATATTCCAGCGGTTAGACTGTCCGAAGATAGTGTGGGCCCATAACTTGTTAGAAAATTAGGTGTGCTCGTTTCACCATAGACAATATAACAATATTGTCACCCAACCATAGGTACAAAGGCCACCCCAGAGCACATTAATCTTGAAATATAGATTAATTCTGGAAGCAATCCAATAGCCAACCAAGGTAGCACACCTTTCTCCAAGGCTAACGCACCAAGCAAGAATAACCAAAGACCAAGAAGAAAGTCCAAACCATAACCAAGAGAAATTCCAATCCAAAACCGAAATTCCAGTTTCAGCAACTGTAGCTGCAGTTCCTCTCCAAACTTGCACACCACTGGTATTATGTAGTTGTGAGAGTGTGTGTAACAAACGATTTCTAGCGCCCTCTATTTATACCAGTCTATCTCACTTGACTGGGTCGACTTCTCTTTCTGGAGGCTAATAACTGAATATTGAATATTTTCTTGAGCCGACTTGTCTCCTAGGGTTACTATCCAACGTTTTAGGGTTTCTCTTGCTTCCCGAAATATTCTAGTCTTGTCAAAGGTTACACGTGGAGGTTAATACCTCCCGCAACTACCATAATATCAACATGGTGTCCTTGCTGCAACATAATGCAAGTGAGATTTTCTTATGTCAATAAACAACATGTCATTTTATTCCCCTATCTCTAGGTTTCCATGATGGATTATATTAAGATACTCTTCAGTACAATCTTCTATATAACTCCCCCCATCCTTGGAAATGAGTTTGAGCACCTATGATAGTCTCGACGTTGTTGATATCAAGGGACTAAAGAGTCCCCAACATCAACATTTCAACCTCCCGTGGGGATAGGCGAGAGGAGACAAGAATATCACCCTAAGCTTAAAGCCCTGGACAAGAATGCACATTGAACTCTAGGCCAAATTCCCCCTAACCTATAGTCCAAGCGTGAATTCCTTTGCCTTGTAATTTTACTTTTTAGTAATCTTTGATTTTTATGTAATTTATGATTTTGATGGTTTTATGTTGGAGTTTTTGCATTTGACATAACAAAATTAAATCTAATAAAGTAAATGAAAATAATAAAATGAAAAGGCATTTGTTTTGTATTTGTTTTATAAGAAAATATTTAAAACAAAACTAAGAAAGTTGATATAACTATGTTAGTTTTAAAGTGATTCAAAAAGAAAAGTTTATTAAACAAAACACTAGTTGAAGATTACAAAAGATTAACACTTTAATGATTTGATATTTTTTTATTTTCTTTTAGAAGTTAGGATATGATAAATAATAAGAAAATTAAAATAGTAAAGAAAGCAAGAAAAAGTTTATACATATTAGCAAGCTAATGAATAAAACTTATACACATGATTTTTACAAAATAAACATGTTCATAAGTTTTTGTTTTGTTTTTTTTTAAAAGAAGATGAGGAAAAATGAGAATTTTAAAAAAATAACAAAGAGACAATTTCAAAGTGTAAATGAATTTGATCTTCATTTAAAATGTTCCCCATACAAATTCTTGAATTTTCGAAATCTACAAGTCTCTGCGTAGACTAGGCCAGGTATATGGTCTTTAGCCACTCTAGAACAAGGTTACAATAGAAAGACCAAGCACAGAAAGAAAAAAAGAAACCCGAGACAAAATGGAATGGAGCAATCGTGGCGAATCACAATGAGAAAACCTTCATATGAGAAACTGATTAGCACTGAATAAAATCAAGCTTGAATACAAAAAATTGATAAGTAAACTATTCACCTTATGAGAACCAACAAGCTCATCCTCACTTTATCTTTTCGTTGCTTCGCAAGACCCCCTATTTCCAACGATTCTGTCAATACCTGTTGAATATGTAAAAGAAGAATGAAAAGAAGCATACCTCACAACACTCCAAGCATACCTCTCTCTAAATTTTTTGCCAAAGTTTTTCTGTCTTAAAATTTTCTCCTTGAAAACTTCTACCTTTTTTGCTGGCTGTGTGCTATCTCTTTTATATTGTTTTATAAACGGTTCTGGTAGTTTTTAGATTGAATGAACTAAACAAACTACCACCATTTAATAATATTTAGGGAAATTTTTATTATTTATATGTCATTTGTTAGTGCCTTTGCCTTTAATTGATGTTTACGCGTAGATCCATGTCCGCATCTTTATCATTCACTGCTGCTTGCCTGTTGGTGTCAGGCTTGTTATGAACTTAATGTACGTCCCGAAGCCTTAGGATCTGGTCATAGGCCTGCAACGCTTTTCCAACAAAGCATCTTACATCGACATCAAGATCTTCACTTAGCTCAACTAAACAAGGATGAACAGTTTTCTCTACAACAGACTGATCAAGAATTGGAATAAGGGACTGCAACACCTTGGCAATATTAAATTTGATGTTGGGAACCCTGTCCTTTTCTACACTAATGATAACATGCAACATTGTTTGGCATGTTATTTCTGGACCCAAGACAGGGGCTAGAAGTGAAATAACATGCAAGACTGTGATTCGATATAAGTAGTGTTGGTTATTTATCATCTCCAGGACCTGTGGAACAATACGTTACATTTCCCACTCTGGAAAAATTCTTCAGCAAGTCACTTCAAATTATTAGCAGTTGCATCACGAATTGAGAAGACCCAATCTTCAAGCCACTTCATGCAGAGGTTACCCAGTCTATCATAAGAAAAAAACAACACCCAATTGACTAGCCAACAAAGGAATATACTCAATTATTGCAAGTCGAACTCTCCAATTCTGATCTTCTACAAGCTGAACAATAACTAGTAATAGTGACTGAGATAAGAGATCGATTCCAATCACCTGATTCACTTGATCAAGATTTCTTATTATGTTAAGACGAACATCATGAAATTCATCTTTCAGAAGTGTGAGGAAGACTGGAATAAGTTGTTCAACTGTCGCTTCCTTTCCTAAGACAAGTGCCATTCCCATGATTATAGATGCCAATGCACACTAGACATGCTGAGAAGCATCTGTTGCCAACACACACAGAAGGATTTTCTTAATAGAAAGCTGGTTATTTATTATTCTACAAAACTTGGTCACCTTTCCTGCTGCTTCAATACGTACTTCTGCTTCATTGTCATGTAGCAACTTAACATATGCAGGCAAGAGTTCCATCCTTGTACACTCAGGACCAACTACCTCACAAATCTCGCTTAGTTGATTTGCAACTGTGTAACTAACTCGCCAATATTTATCCAATGCATGTGAAGAGTTGACCAATAATTGTTGTTATAATACTTTTTGTTGTTGCACTTAGTATAGCTCCAATCACAATAATTATGGAATCAAGTTGAAATGTCCTTCTTCTACCATGTTTCTCCACCAATACATAACAGATAAATGATCCAATTGTGGCTTCTAGAATTGTTGTGTTGAGTACCCACACGTGTAAACGTATATCTTCTGCAAATCCAAGATCTTTTGCAAGATACTCGAGTGCTACATTAACTACACCAATACAGATTGCCTCTCTCCAGCCTGTACATACACCGGATTCAATAATTACAGTACGATCATCAACAAGCCTAAGTATACACATAAGGAGTTCCATGGGAAGATCCTTCCATTTTGAATCTTCATTACCATCAACAATTTCATTCTTCTTCCATATTTGTTACACAAGTGTGATTCTGCAGGGAAAAGTTCCATTCTTGCTTTGTTACGTCTAAGTCCATTGCATCCAATGTTGAGGGCGGTGAAAGGATATATGGCATAGGTCTAGAAAGAAGCTATGTGGTATAAACTCTAAGTCATGAAAAATATGGAGATACTTATGATATATGATTGAAAAGTGAGAATGTGAATATATCAATGGTGACACGGGTTACACTAAATTTTAAAATTGTATTCGCTTCCTCTTTTTAAATGTAAATAAGATGGGTAAATAGCAACATAAGGAGTGGTATGGTGGTCCAGAATAAATTGAGTTAATGTATCAATCAAGGATGAAAAATGGTATGTGAGCAGTGGAAAAATGAATCATGTTTACGAAAGGTTGAGAGCTATGACAACCATGGAAGGTACCATATCAATCTTGTTGAATGCTTTGAATCGACTTGTGTTAATCCAATATGAATCTGTCACCTGTGCAACTTTAAAACTGACCAATGACCATCATTGTTAGCCACTAGCAAATGGCCATCATAATTTTCAAAACCTCCCTGAATGGTGAGAAACTTGACGATATCATCAAGCCATCTAGAGTCTGATTGAGTTAATGCATCAATCAAGGATGAAAAATGGTATGTGAGAAGTGGAAAAATGAATCATGTTTACGAAAGGTTGAGAGCTATGATAACCATGGAAGGTATCATATCAATCTTGTTGAATGCTTTGAATCGACCCGTGTTAATACAATATGAATCTGTCACCTGTGCAACTTTAAAACTGACAAATGACCATCATTGTTAGCCACTAGCAAATGTCCATCATAATTTTCAAAACCTCCTTGAATGGTGAGAAACTTGATGATATCATCGAGCCATCTAGAGTCTGATTGAGTTAATGCATCAATCAAGGATGAAAAATGGTATGTGAGCAGTGGAAAAATGAATCGTGTTTACAAAAGGTTGAGAGCTATGACAACCATGGAAGGTACCATATCAATCTTGTTGAATTCTTTGAATCGACCCGTGTTAATCCCATATGAATCTATCACCTGTGCAACTTTAAAACTGACCAATGACCATCATTGTTAGCCACTAGCAAATGTCCATCATAATTTCCAAAACCTCCTTGAATGGTGAGAAACTTGACGATATCATCGAGCCATATAGGGTCTGACTATATTGGCGAACTTTTAAATATACGGTAGCAGCTCGATGAGAGTGTGCAAGACTTTGCGCAAATACTGAAAATTGAGGGGAAGCCTGGCAATACTTTGCCGGCTAAGTATTGTTGACAAAAATCGTCGTCAACATACATCTTTAAAAAAAGGCCTTGTTTGTTCCTCCTTTGGTGCGGGTATCTATATAGTAGGAACATATTATTTCGAGGAAGTGTCAATTTCAATAGGTATTTGCTGGGGAAGGTTTGTTTGCTCCATGGGTTTCTTCCCCTTACGAGGTCTCTTGGGTGTCCTAGTAGGAGTCCCCCTAGAGGAATTTTATATGAAAAGGGGAAATAAAATAGGAACATATTAAAAGGAAATCTCATTTATTCATAATAACATTCAACACTACAACATTATATCAAATTCTGAAATGAATTAATAGTATAAAATTAAAAATCGCAAACAAAATTGAACAAGAGTTTGAGAAATAGTATGAATTATATATTTTATTTCCACAAAGAACATCCATATTCCCTAGCTTGTATAATTCGTTACAACTGAGGTAGTATTCAATCAAAGCATGAAATAATTGAGTTCTTGAACATACCTAGAATGCTAAACTGTAAATGTTGTGGAACATAAATAATTGGAAGCACACACAACTGAACTCTATTGGAGAAATCAATCCAATGTGTGTAGGGCATGGAGAAAGAACAAAACCAACCAAGAAACACTCAAGGGGATTCATAATAAACTATTAAACTATCCTAGTTCACAGTTACCCAACTAAGACTCACAATTCAAAATCACAACATTCAATCTCTCACTTAGGGAGTTCAAATTCTCAATTCAATGAGAAAAACAATGGAAAAATTTCAATACGTATAGCCCTCATTGCCAAATCCCAATCAAACCTAATTGTATTATGAAAATATTGGTATTTTAATGTTGATTGGATAGTCCAACAACCAAATTAGTGAATTAAAGGCTAAGGA
>JZKD02S1676701.1:580801-628335 GCA_000966675.3 Picea glauca | reverse complement strand
CTTTCACTACACGATTTTAGCCTCTACAAGCTATCTGAATAGACTTTGCTGATATTCTTTGAGATAAAAGATGAATCCTCGGGTTGATAAATTAATGTTAAACTAAGGCTGTTTTTAGACATCTTTAGAGCCCAACACAACTATCCTTCGTTCCCCACACACTTACACTCCAAGAATTTTGAGAGCATAGATCTGATAATATTCACAATATACCATGACAAAGTGCCTCATCTAGCCAAGCTAAAGCTCAAAAGCTAATCTCATCCAAGCCAACTTTCTCCATGAGAGCTCCTCTCCTTTTATAAGCTGAAGAGGATAATGTGAGGAGGTTAGGATGATCCCACCAAATCATGAAAGCGAGTAAGATCCAAACCATTTGGATGCCACCTCACCATGGAAGTTTCTCCTTCTAGAAGCATCGAGAAGATGCTCGTTTTTCCCACGTATGAGCATTCTCGCATCCTTCTTATAGAGCAACCTGCGAACCTCTCGCAACCCATCTATGATGCATCCTGCGAGAATCAGACATTCTCGCACCCTAGCCATAGTGTAGCATGAAAAAATCATCTTTAATAGGGTTTTCATAAAGGAAAATGCAACTTCTTTTCTTAGGAAAAGTTCTTCTCCCTTCTTTCTTCAGGAACTCAGGCCACTGACCCCTCTGAAGACTATGGACAAGTTTACATCATTAACGGTCATAGGGATGGCGAAAATAATGTGTAACACGTACCCACTTGGAATTCTTTCCGAGATGCCATCAAGGAACAATATTATCCCGTGGGGAGATATGAGGACAAGTTCATACAATGGACTACGTTGCGACAACAAAGGGATCAATATGTGCATGAGATGGCGAATCTATTCCATACCTTGCGCACAAAGTTGGGTATCAAATATTCAGAGAAACATTTGGTGTTGAAGTACCGCAGTTGTCTACACAGATACATTTAGGAGGAAATGGAGTTCCTCGACATCTCTTCAGTTGGTACGACATACCAGTATGCTACCAATATTGAGCATAAATTCAAACAGAAGAAGCGAGACTTTGTATTTGCGAATCAAAAGTAAGTGAAAGGTGCCCCCAAACCGCAAAACAAAGGATAAAGACAAGGCATGGTGGCTCAAGACAACCTACCAAATCCTCAAGCAAAGATCAACACCGCAAAGCCAAAGAATGACACGGGAAAGTGGTGTGAGTTCCATAAGAGATCCACTATCAACACAAGTGAGTGTCGGGCCAAACAATCAATGGTGGCCGATATGAGGGCTTCTGAATTAGATGCATGCTTCGACACCGAATCAAAACTCGAGAAGGGGAATGACAGAGGGAATCAGATTATCAATGCGGATCCCAACACCACCGTTTCCACCATGAATATCCAAAAGGAAGAACTGGAAGATGCAGAGGAGGAGGAACGTCTCTTCCACTCCTAGATGTGGGTAAAGGGTTCCTTGCTATAGTTCATCGTCGACAACGAGAGCCAAAAGAATCTCATTTTAGCAGAGGTCATGAAGCAGTTGTGCATGGCGACCACAACACACCCACAGTTGTACACCATCGGGTGGCTTCACCAAGGACGGGATCTCTGCGTCAGCCAACAATGCTGCCTTCCCTACAACATCAAGCCCTTCACCGATGAGGTATTATGTGACATTTCTCCTCTTGATTTTTGTGATGTATTATTAGGCCAACCATACTTGTGGAAGTGACATGCTATGTATGAGTCCTCACCTTGCACTATTATTGTTACCTTGGGAAATAAGTTGTACATGATACCAGAGGTACCACTGGCTGTCGCTATCTCTTTGGTTACTGCAAAACAATGCAGTAAGCTCATTTCCAAAACCGAGAAATTTGTTTTCCTGATGATTCACCCTCAGGGAAAGAATAAGACAGTGGCCATGACCTCCAAACAGGGATCCTGTGCACGAAAACAATAAATGGACAAGGTCATGGAGGAGTACCAGGACATCTTCACCTCACCCGCAGGGGTGCCTCTGCACTGTCAGCTCAAGCACCCCATCGATCTGACCCCAGGTGCGCCGCTACCAAATAGACCGATCTATCGACTCTCTATTATGGAGAACGATGAAATCAAGCTACAAATTTAGGAGATGCTACAGAAAGGTCACATCCAGCCAAGTTCATCGCCCTGTGGGATCCCGATCGTGTTGGTGCAGAAGAAGGATGGGACTTGGAGACTCTATATTGACTATCGGGCGCTAAACAAGATCACCGTCCGGAATAGGTACCCGATCCCACAGATTGATGACCTTCTGGACCAACTCAAAGGGGAGAAATATTTCATCAAGATCGACTTGAAGTCTAGGTATCATCAAGTACCAATCGAACCATCTGATGTGTGGAAGACTGCCATCAAAGCCAAGGAGGGCCTTTTCGAATGGCTGGTCATGCCTTTCGGGTTGACGAATGCTCCCTCAACCTTCATGAGGCTGATGGACGACATCTTGCGTTCATTCACCAACTCATTTGTCATAGTGTACTTGTATGACATCATGATATTCAACCAGACTTGGGAAGAGCACCTCCACCACATCTGACAAGTTCTCCAAACACTACAGAAACACAAGTTGTGTGCCAATTTGGAGAAGTAAACTTTTGGCATGACCCAGGTTCAGTATCTAGGATACATTATTGATGAGCATGGGGTGCATGTGGATCCAACCAAGATCCAAGTCATGTGGGATTGGCCAGCCCTGACCAATCTAACACTTCACAACTTTTTGGGTCTTGCTAATTTATACCACAGGTTTGTGTTGGGATTCTCTCATATCACTTGGCCCTTGAGTCAAGTAACCAAGGGAGGAGCGAAAGAAAATTTATTTGGGTCAAAATCTCAACAGAAGGCGTTCACAGAATTGAAACATCGCCTCTGTTGCGCCCCAATGCTCGCATTACTAGACTTGCAACAACCATTTGAGATCGAGACGAATGCCTCTGACTATGCTATTGGGGCAGTTCTTACTCAACAGGGGCATCCAATGGCATATCATCATCATATTTTCTGATATCATCATGATATTTTCTGCCAACTATTGTAGTCCTCGGATAGATATTTCTAACAATGTATCATATGCATAAAATGTAGATAGTATGCCAAAGTTACGACCCCTAGAAATTGATGTACCAATTTACCTCGACGGGGCCCATATTTTGGCGTTTCATCTCCTAGGGTTAGGTTTTCTGGATGTTTAGGGCTTCCATTGTTTCTCAATAATACATAGGCCTTCGAGCCTCATTGAAACACAGAGTTCAGAGGCCTGTAGCCACCACATATCTTCTCAGAGATAAGGTACCAACGCCCTAGATAGTTTATTTCTATTTTGTTTGTAAACAAATTCCAGTTCTTTGATATTAATGAAATGAAGTGTTATTTCCATTGCATCTTTGTATTTGTGGTTATTTTTGTATTCTGTTGCGTTCCTGCATAAATCCGGAAAATTTAATCACTAAAATTGTGATATAAAATCGTTTCACTAAGAATAGGCTTTACCAATTTATTTGCATTAATGAAATTTGTGAAATTATAAAATCGCATTATCAAAATCACAAGAGAAATTGCTAGACAAGTAAACTAAACTATTCTATTTTATTTTATTTTATTAAAATACCTAATATTTAAATGTATAAACTTCACAATTTATATTTGACCATTATAGATGATGGTGTGGATTTTAATAACTCCTTATTTAATGAGAAGCTACAAATATTTAAATCTTTAATTATTTTTACTAAATCACAATCATATTTTATATCTTTTTGTATTTATGATAATTTTTTAAATTTCCTTTTTATAATAATTCATCGAGTTTTATATTATTGATAACTAAGTTATAGTTATTGTGGATATATTCTTATTTATTCATCAAGACTTTTTAGTTTCTTTTTATGACAATCTAACTATCCCTTTTTTTATCGATTGTTGGTATATTTAATATTATCAATTGTACAACTTGAGTGGACGTAATGGTTAAAAACATGTGTTTTCTCCTTGGAGGTCATGGGTTCAAAACCAATGGGGGGTAGAAGTTGTACATGTTTATCTATATTAGGCCTGTTGTGATGAGGATCAAAGGGTAGGTGTCCCTAGTGCATGACGTCTCGGCCCTTGCCAAGTCACAAGTTCCCGCTAGTACTGGCTTGCAGGGAAAGGGAGGTTTACACTAACTATGTAATTATGAACATTTGGATGGGGTATTGGATTAGTTGGAAACCATGGCTATAACTTGGTGGTATAATGAGACACACACCATAGGTAAGGGGAATATATGAAGGAGTATGGCGTTCATTAAGGTTTTTGGGAGGAAATTGATCAACACACACCATTTGGACAAGACATTCATCATATGATCCTAATGCATGAAGGTTATGATTGAAAAGAAATGGAGAGAATCCTATAGGGAAATGGAAACTCGAGACTTGACACATCACCAATATAGAATCTCTATGGAATAATGCTACTATTCGTAGAAAAATCATGCATAGGAATTATGTTGATATAGGGGTTTATAGTCACCCTACTTTAGACCAGTATTTTGCTAATGATTTTATACAACAAGAATAAAATGGATTCCCCCATTGCCTCTTGTTCGTGGAATAGGAAATGGAACCTAGTGGGTCAAATCAAGGCAGAGGAGAACTAGAAAATGGTTGACAGAGGTGGTACATGAGAAAAAATGGACTATCATGTACCTATTCTAGTTTTCAAGGTTGAACATCTCAAGCATACAAAAGAGGAATTTGATGGGAGGGAGCATTAGTCAACGAAGAAGGAGAATGAGGCCAACTTACCTTAGCCTAATCACAAAGCCAAGGGTTGACCAACTTTTTGCAAGGCACACTAGGAGGCTAAATCTAGATGGACAAAATAATTGAGGCTCAATGCATCATGTAGGGTTTTGAGGGCTAGCATAAGGCCACCATTGTGAATTGATTGAACAGTTTGGAGGAGAAGGTCAGGGGTCATAGGGATACCACTAAAGCCAAGAGGATCGACGAGGACCTTTCCCATATCATATGAGACATGAATTTCTCAAGAAGTGGAACCACAAGGTATTCCTTGAACCTGGACCTCTATTAGAACACTATGGAGTTAATTGATTTCCACCTAGACTCAATATTAGAAATAATCTACCCACTTATAAAATAAATTAAATAAGAGTTTCTCCCACTAAATGATAAACAATACTTCATGCTACATGCCCTCCAAGGTCTTGACCAAGATCTATAAATGAAGAAGAGGGAGAAGGAGAGAACCAGGCTAGTGAGGCCCCCATTTCCCCATCTCCCTTGATGAAGAGGAGGAACATCATGCCAATTCTCAGGTTTATCTCTACATCTAAGTTCACTTATTTTTACATTTTATTTCAAAAGTTTTATAGGAAAAGGGCCAATATCCCTCTTGTTTTCGATAGAATTGAAGGGACCTATCATATAAAATTGATAACATACCTCTCATATATATATATATATATATATATATATATATATATATATATATATTCATGAAAATAATTAAATTTATCCGTACACAAGAAAACAATGAATTCTTATTGGGATAGAGAAAAGCTTTTTAATTTCAACTTCACAAGCAAAATTAATTAATATTAATGAGAAGTTTGACTGATGGTTTGAAGCCCAATCTAGAATATGTTTTCCCATCCCCCATCATGTTTTTTTCTTTGGGAATGGAGATTGCTCATCAATGGCTCTTCTTTCGAATATGATATGTGCCCTTTGCATCCCTCCATGTTTGGTTTGGTTTTGGGATGCCTATTTTCTCCTGCACTTGAGTGAATTTCATTGGGTTTCACTCCTACATTCATTCTCCTCCATCCCACATGTGTTCCTTCCTTCTTCATTTAACTATGTTCCCAAGGAGCCTTTGTAAGAATTGTTGGAGATATTACACACTCACCTAGTATTTCTTTTTCCTAATCTTACTAGTCTAATGTTGAGGGTGCCATCCATTGGATGTTATTTTCTCTTCACCTCTAGCCTTTTTGGATGTTATTTCACTTAGGATTTCCTAGCTAGACCTTTCTAAATGACATATGAGAAATCAAACACGAGCATGCATAAATTTTATGAATGAGATGGAAATGAATGAGGAAGATGCAAAGTGTTATGTATGGTGGGGATATGGGGCATGCTATATCAACCTAATCACTAGTAGTACAACCTGACTCAAGACTCGATGACACTTCTAAAGCATAATTATGTCCCTCATGGTATGATGAGGCAAATAGTAAAATCATTAATGTTATGAACTGTTATTAGATATCACCTTAATGTTTACCATGATAACTAGCTTAGAAGTTATAGCACCATGTCTATGTATCAAATGCATACAATGAAAGAATAACACAATAAATGAAGTAAATAAAACTAAACCAGGGTATTGTAACTGTGTGCAACGAAATCATTGTGTACCAAGTGCATATGCATGTGTCATTTGAGGTGTATGAGGGAAGAAGCGATATACCATGGTTGAATAATCTAATGAGGAGCGAGGCAAGACCATCATATGTATGAAGGAGAAAACTGAAAAAGTAAGTCTAAGTCCAGAGGACACGAGCAAGAGGGCTCATGTAAGCAACAACATCACACCCCTTGAGAGGGTGCCACTAGAAGTAATTAACTCTAAAGGGGCCAACGAGACAAATTTAAAAATTCAAACTAAAATATTCTTAAGGATATCATTTTTACATTTGAATATAGTAGAAATAAAAGTATCATGGTTATTATAGTTTTCATAATTCAATAGGTAGTGATTAGTAATTAAGTTATGAAACTAGGGTAAAGTTATGCCTTATATTATTAAGGGTAGGGCATGTTATCGAAAGTGTTGTTCATCCTCAACCTTGTTGAAATTCTTACTCCAACACCTAGGTGCTTTGTTATCTAGTGATTTCCTTATTGCAATCAGATTATCAACTCACAAAACAATAATACATTACTGAAATATTCAACTCAATATCATGCAATGGAAGCATAAACTAGGAAACCAAATCAAGCACACATGAACACCATAATTTTTGGGTAAGTACCCCTAGAAATAACCCCAAAGGGAAAACCAGTGTTGAGGATGATTTTATTATTCTAAAATAAGGGCTCCCATAACAGGGATAATGGCCCATTGAGAGATATACAATTGCAAACTAACCTGGCAAGGTCTGACCTATTGTACAACCAATTCTGGCATGCTTTTCTAGGCACCCACGACTGTCTCTTCAGTGACCTGCAGATATCCACAACTTGCCCCACTGTGACCCAGAGATGTCCACAACTATCTCCTCTGTGATCCGTGGATATGTATGAAAAGTCTGTATGGAAAACTATGTACAATTTGACTCTTTCTCGTGGATTTCTTCTACTGAAACCCACCTACATATGCCTATGTTCTCTCTTCTCCTTGACCTGTGTGATATTTAGATGAAGTTCCTTCTTCACCTATCCAATATATTGAACCAAAATCCTTTTTTATCCAATAATCTATGTTGACTCCTTCAACACCTCTCAAGTGTCAACAAAAGTCATTCTTTGCTTCTACACTCTCGAATGACTCCACACTAGCAAAAGTTTTTCTTTGTTATCTCTGTGTGAATGTGTCTTCCTCCTTCTCCTAGCCTTGATTTTATAATCATGAGTTATAATATATTTCTAATCTCAAAAGTGTTCTATGGTTGAGATTACTTCTGACACTCACTTTTAGATTTAGATTACATGGTTGATCCAGGTGGATATTGGTGGCCACCCACCTATTCCAACTCGCTCCTCGTGTCTATTTTTGATTCAACACGTCTTTTTGTACTGCTTTATAATTGTGAGTTATACAATTTTGGGGTTGTCTGAAGCCTCACACATTCTCTAGGTGGATATGGGTGGCCTCTCTCCTAATCCAACTGGCTTATTTTGTATGTTTTCATGTCAACACATCTTGTTGTACTTCCAGGGCCGTTTTGGGCCCCTAAATGTTGTTTTTTTTGAATAAACATAGTTAGACTATAGACAAAGTTAGATTTTGATAGAGGAATGTGTAGTTCTTTGAAATACCTTTCCAACGGACTATCACACGCCTAAAACGGAGGTCATATGCAAATGTTATGACCCTAGGAAGTTGAGGTACCAAGTTACACCAACTTACCCATAGGGCCCACATGACTTTTGGCGTTTCACCTTCTAGGGTTAGGTTTTTGGATGTCTAGAGTTTTGGAATTCATGAGTAATATGAAAAGGGCCTATGGAGCCTCATTGTAATCCATTCTGCTTAGATGGATGCGTGTAGCATCCACATCTCTTCTGAGAGATAACTACCACCATTCAAGCAAGTTTCAATTATGCAGTTTTACAGTTTCAACCTATTTCATTATTTAATAGAAGGTATTGTTCACTGGATATTTGTGTTATTATTCCTATCTTTGTGTTTATTTTATTCAGTCTATTAATCAGTTCATTCCTCTCCTAAATCCGGATCAGTGGTATCAAATCAGTTTGCTCTTCATTTATTTTTCTTCGTGCATGTCCTCGACAAGGTCTGGGTACAAGAAGTTGGGACTCAAACCAATCGAGCCATTACTAGATCTGTTGTGCTGAGCCCGACAACAACCCATGGGAGACAGAAAGAAAGATGATGGAGTAGGAGATCCTATTAAAATGTTGCTCGAGGAAGCCCTCGCATGGAAAAGGAACGAAATGATGGACAACTTCGTGCAGATCCTTATATGGTTGCCCACGAGAGAAGCATCTTCATCAGACAACCATGCAACCCACTTAAAGGTACAGGTAGAGTTTGATATTCCATTATTTGAAGGACTGATAGATGCAGATGGTGTAGATAAATGGTTGAATTTTCTCAAAGGATATTTTTCGGCACACAATTTTTTCGATAGGGAAAAGATCATTTTTTCACTCCTCAAGGTTGTTCCCCATGTCAAAGACTGGTGGGATAATTACTCTGAGCAAAGGGACATGGAGGAATCTGCAATTTTTTTGGTGGCCCCTACATGGGATTCCTTTTGGGATGCCATTAAAGAACAATACTACCCTGTTGGAAGCTACGAGGACCAGTACACCAAATGGAACACCCTATGTCAAGAAAGGGATCAGATAGTACCATAATTCACCAATATTTTCCATACCCTACACACCAAATTAGGTATAAAAGATTCTGAGCATCATCTGTTGCTAAAATACCACGGTTGTTTGCATAGATACATTCAAACATAAATGGAGTTCCCGAACATTGCCTCATTGGGCACATCTTATAGATACGCTGTCAATATCGAGCATAAATTTAAGTAGAAACGATGAGAGTTTGGATATGCGAACCCATCATAACCGAAGCAGGGCAAAGGAAATTCCAACCCACACAGCAAGGGACCAAGTCGAGATGGACGCCCTCTGGAAAATCTGTCCAAGCTGCAACAAAAGAAGGGCAACGAGAAGATGAAGAAGGACATGATAAAATGGTGTGAGTACCATAAAATTCCTTGGTGCAACACCGATGAATGATGCTCCAAGAAGTCCCTCGTGGCCAAGCTGAAGGCTTCCGAGTCAGAGGTCGATTCAGATTCTGAGTCAAATCCTAAAGTAGGGAAGCTGATTATCAATGCTAAACCTAGTGCCACGGTCGCTACCACCAAAGTTCAGCCAAGCGAACTAGAAGAACCAGAGGAAGCAGGACACCTCTTTCACTCACAGATGTGGGTCAAGGGGGATTCGATTCATTTCATTGTCGACAACGGTATTCAGAAGAACCTAATTTTAGTAGAGGTCATCAAGTGGCTGAACCTGCCAATGACACCACACTCGAATCCCTACACCATTGGCTGGCTTCATCAAGGAAGAGATCTCCATGTCAGCCAACAGTTCCGTTTGCCCTACGACATCAAGCCTTTCAAAGATGAGGTACTGTGTGATATTGCTCCCCTTGAAGTTTGTGATGTTCTTTTAGGACAACCATATTTATGGAAGCTTCATGCTATGTATGATTCTAGACTTCGCAGTGTTATTATTACTTTGGGTAGACAATTTTACAGGATCCCATAGGTGGCACCACCTACTGCTATTTATTTAATCTCTGCTAAGAAATGCAGTAAGGTCATTTCATAAACCGAGAAGTTCATTTTCTTTGTGATCCATGCTCATAGTAAGCAGAAGGTCACCGCCACATCTGTGGCCTCTACACAACGCCTCTCTTTGCAGCAGAATCAAGTGGACGGTATCGTGGAAGAATACAAAGACATCTTCATCTCACCTACAGGGGTACCGACACACTGCCAAGTCAAGCATTGAATTGATCTGACCCCCGACACACCTCTACCTAATGGACCAGTCTATCGATGCTCACTCATGAAGAATGAAAAAATCATGCGTCATATCCAAGATCTTATTCAAAAGGGGCACATCCAACCCAACTCCTCCCCTTGCGAAATCCCGATTGTACTGGTGCAGAAGAAGGACAGAACTTGGAGACTCTGCATTGATTACAAAGCCTTAAGCAAAATCACAGTGAGGAACCGCTACCCCATTCCCTGGATTGATGACCTTCTTGACCAACTCAAGGGGGCAAAGTTCTTCAACAATATTGACCTAAAATCTGGCTACCACCAGGTTCCCATCGAACCAACTGATGTCTGGAAGACAACCTTCAAGTCTAAAGAAGGTCTGTATAAATGGCTAGTCATGCCCTTTGGACTCACAAATGCACCAACCACTTTCATGAGGTTGATGGACGATGTATTGAGACCCTTCACCAACTCCTCTATGGTAGTATATTTGGATGACATCCTCATCTTCAACAGAACGTGGGAGGAGCACATGCAACATATTCAACAGGTTTTGAGCACTCTGCGACAACACAAGATTTATGCCAACTTGGAAAAATGCTCTTTTGGCATGAACAAGGTCCAATACCCGAGCTACAATGTTGATGAGCATGGGGTACATGTTGACCCAACTAATATCCAAGTCATCCATGACTGGACAAACCTGACCACACTAATCGAGCTTCGGAGCTTCTTCGGGCTAGCCAATTTTTACTGACGGTTAATGTTGGGATTCTCCCATATTGCATGGGTCCTCAACCAGGTGACGAAGGGCAGTGGTAGGGCCAATTTCGTGTGGGGGAAGGAGAAACAATGAGCATTCGAAGCTATGAAACATCATTTTTTCTCAGCTCTAGTACTCTCCTTGCCCAATCTGCAACAACCATTTGAGATTGAGACTAATGCATATGACTATGCTGTGGGTGCAGTTCTCACTTAGCATGAGAATTTAGTGGAATACCAGAGTGAGACACTCTCCGATACTGTCAAGAAATACCCCACCTATGACAAGGAAATGTATTCCATTGTACAATCCCGCCGTCAATGGAAACATTACATTCTGGGGAAAGAGACGATCATACACACTGATCACAAGCCTCTACAGTTCATACAGACACAGGGAAATTGCAGAATGACCACCATCAGAAGTGGTCCACCTACCTGCAGCAGTTCCATATCAACATCAAGTATAAGACATGTATCTCCAATCGTGTCGCTGACTGCCTCAGTCGACCTACTGTGGATGCACTTACCACTGTGCTCCATTCCTGTGGACATGGAACATTGGAGTGGCCCCACCTTTACCAGCAAGATCTGAACTTTGCCACCACATATCATCTCTTGGGTACATGCGCCTCTGCCACTTATTTTCACATTCTTGACGGACTCTTATGCCACCTAGGCCATCTATGTGTTCCTACAAGCGAGCCTACCAAACTAATTTGGGAATCCCACTACAGTCGAGTGTCAGGACATTTTTGCATAGAGAAAACTGTGGCCGTTCTTCAGAAACATTTTTATTGGCCAAAACTTCAACAAGACGTCAACAAGTATATTAGATCTTACACTGCCTGTGCCATTGCCAAGCCTACCATCAAGAAGCAAGGCTTATACACCCCTCTTATTTTTCTCGAGAAGCCGTGGGAATCCATCTCCATGGATTACATGTCTGGTTTTCCGTCCACTAATCATGAAAATGACTGCGTGTTTGTGGTCGTTGATCAATTTTCGAAGATGGCCATCCTCATAGCCTGTAAGAAGAATGTCACAATGACAGATACTGTCAAGCTCTTCTTCGAACGAGTTTGGGTTCACTTTGGGATACCATAGACCATCATCTCCGACTGAGACATCAAGTTCCTCAACACCTTTTGGTCGAGTCTCTGGTCTCTGTTGTACACTAAGCTCACAAAATCCACTTCTTTCCACCCCCGAACCAATGGCCAAACCAAGGTCATCAATTGGATGATTGTGCACATCTTGCGCATGTACAATTCTAAGCATCCTCGTACATGGGACACAAGTCTCCCATATGTCCAACACAGTTACAACCTGGCTCTCCATAGTTCCACCAGCCATAGCCCATTTCAGGTGGCTTTGGGATTCCAACCCTTGGGACCTATTGATGTTGCACTTCCTCTTGCCACCACACAGACAGACTCTTTCCTTGATTAGTCTGTGATCGACAAATCCACTAGATTCATTGAGCGGATTCAAGACATCCGCTAACAGGTCCAGGAGATTTTGCAGAACTCCAATGCTAAGTGCAAGAAATGCCGTGATAAACACAGGGTACCGCACCAGTTTCAGGTTGGAGACAAAGTCTGGTTACATTTGCAGAAGGAGCATCTCACCGGGCCCCATCATAAGCTTCTCCCCCTTCATTATGGGCCTTATAATATCACCAAGGCTGTGGGTAGTAATGCTTTTGAGCTCAACACTTTTTTGGATTACTGAGAGGGGAGGTGAATCAGTAATAGAGAAATTTAATCCTTTTTAACCAAATAATGCAAGTGTTATATCGATGTCGCATTATCATCTAATAATTGTAGAGTAAATATACAATGAACAAATGAGCAATCATACACACATAGTACACCAATGT
The DNA here is from genome assembly GCA_000966675.3 of Picea glauca. Classification (NCBI taxonomy): domain Eukaryota; kingdom Viridiplantae; phylum Streptophyta; class Pinopsida; order Pinales; family Pinaceae; genus Picea; species Picea glauca. The sequence continues at coordinate 615,380 of JZKD02S1676701.1, read as the reverse complement.
TTTTACATGGAAACCCAAAGCGGGAGAAAACCACATAACACTTTTTCTTATAGGTCTTGAAGAATTAGATTCATTGGAAGCACCAACTTCCTTTGTTTTCCAGCTGCAACTGGAAGGAGGCTCTAACCCCCTAGTTTCTTAGGCTACAACCTGAGGGAAGCTTCAACTCCCCAATTCTCTGGATACAACCAGAAGGAGGCTACAACCCCCTAAGTTGTCTGGCAACAACCAAAAGGTGGATACAACCACCCGTCCTTGCCTCGTCCAATCGTCCTGAAATATAAATTCCAAATGTAGACAACCTGTCACTGTCACTGAATCAACCACTGCCACTGTCAACCTGTCACTGTCAACCTGTACCAATAACCTGTAACAACCTGTACCAATAACCCGAACCAACATGTATCATGCATCAACCTTGACTCATTAAGATGTACCAACATCATCAACTATACACCTCATGTATGTGCCAACTCATCAACTATACACCTCATGTATGTACCAACTCATCAACTACTTGTCTCAACCATGTACCCAACATGTACCTCAACCATATACCAAAGACATACACGAATATAACCATCAAGAGTTATCTAACAATTCATCACTCTATCCATAAACCAAATACCGTAAACCCTTACATCAAACCATGTGCCACAACCTCATTGTTATGTAGCCTCAAGCTAAACCAACAGCTTCAACAACACATCACAACAAAAATACCAATACCCATATGCCAAATACCAACAACAAAATACCAGCTGTATCCCTCAACAAATATGATATATGCAGCAATACTGAACATCCAATACCATCTCAAGAGATAAAACCTAGCTCACAAAACATACCTCAAACAAGATGTGCCATATCTCTCATAAATAGACCCCAACCATGTTGTTGCCATGATTTTTTTGCCGCACTTTTTTTGCCGCGAATTTTCTACTGCACTTTTCAGCCGCGATTTTTCTGCCGCACTTTTTCTTCCGCACTTTTTTTGCCGCAATTTTCCCGCCACACTTTTTCTGCTGCAATTTTTCTCTATAAATAATATCTGCCCAAATAACCTTTCAAAAAATAGATATTTAATGATATTCAAGTGTGATAAAAATGAGAGAGCCTTGCCTCTTATTTATACTTTCATGTAGCTTCCTCAAGGGGTTACCTTTTAACCATCTTAACCCACTTTTCTTATTTTAGGGTTAACCAACTTCTAACCACTTTTCCACTTAGTAATTTCTCCATTAATTTTATTATTTAAATAAATTATTTTGTATCCACTTTTACTTATAGTACACTCATCACTTCACTTTATTATTTATCTTCTAAAATCTCTCAAACCACTTTCCTTATTTTAGGGAGTTCTCCATTAAATTTTTCATTTAAATAATTTCTTTTGCATTCTCTTTGACTTATAGTACACTCATCACTTCACTTTATTATTTAAATAATTTCTTCTTTGAAAACACTTTGACTACTTTGACCTTTTAGGGCTTCTATATGACTCATGAAGGTTCTCCAACTTCACATGGCCATAACTCTCTAACCGTGAGGAGTTATGTGACGTTCCACATACCACCGGAAATGGCATGACATGTACTATCCATCTAGAATAATATTACCTGCAAATATATCAAAACTCATACCATTATCCATCAAACAAACTTGGGTCCATTACTCAAATCTTTATGCTACCGGAATTCGCTACCAGACTTTCTTCATGGGTTGACATCAATGACAACCAACCCAATTAATCAACAATCTCCCCCTTTGGCATTGATGGAAACACTATGATGCAATGCTGTTGGCACAAGGGCAGACCCAGGGTTCAATGCTAACAACAAACCAACAAAACCCTAACTACCAGCCCTTTCGGAAACACCTGTGAAGCAGATGAAGTCTCACCCGAGTTAGAGGCAGGGGTGGTTACAAAACTCAGGTGTCTGCAACCTTAGCTGGGAGACAGATCTGTGATTATAATACTTAATAGATCACTTAGCACCGTTAGTTCATCATTATTTAACCAATATCTACTCCACAGAGAAAATAGAGCATCATAACATTCACCCTGATCTAATATATTTAAGCACTTAGAATAAATAAATGGATCAGATCTAGCAGATTCAAGCACTAAGCACATTCACCTATGTCAGATCTAGCATCCATATTCATCATAGGCACAAAGCATAAACAGATCTATCTATCTATCTATATCAAGCACTTAGCAAATAACACATAAACACATCAAATCATCACACAGAGCATAATAAAACAGTATTTATGTGGTTCACCCCAACCCTGTGGCTACTTCCACCAATTCTTCTTCTTTATTAGCGTCAATCAATCATCTACATGCACAGAGCCACAAAAACCCTACTTTGCGTAGGACAAGATATCTGCGCGCACCTCGCCAGATCCTCCTTCCCCGAGCTAGGTCTAGCACAAAGCCTTTCACAGGCTGACATCCCATACTCATTACATATTCCCAAATCCAAAAAAGGACCCAAAAAAGGGGCCAAGATCCCGCGATCTCTTCTTCGTCTTGCGCTCCGTCTTTGACAGGCTGTCAAAGTCCCAAAATAGGTCAAACATGACCAAGAAACCTCAAAACTTGGTCAAGGGCCAACATGCCCCCAACACTCACCTGTGACTCATCCCGAGTCACTTTGGTCTGACTAGTTCTGCTTCGAACGCCTTGAGCTTGGCTCGAGTTGCTTCGACTTGCTGCTGTGCTAGGGCCTCCTGTTCAATGAACTCTTGGATGACTGCATTGTTAATAGGTCCCTCTAGACGCTGTTCAGCTGTAGTGACAACCTTCTCTAGCTCTGCTCCTTGGCCTTCTACCTCTGTAAACAATTGATAGGCCTTATATTGTACAGGTTGGAGCCTCTGAGTTACCTCCATAACTCTTCTCTAGATAATGTGGATCTGCTGCTGTGCAGTGCATTTCTCTTGGGAGCGCTTCATTCTTTCCACAGGTGATAGGGGCTTTAACAATGCCTGTATCTTTTCGGCTTCACACTTCACCTCTTGGAGCTGCGACTCCAGTTCCTTTTGTTCTGGGTTCTCCGTGAGTTGTTCATAGGTTTGGGCACTACGATCAATGAGTTTATTACATTCCAGGGTAAGAGACTTTATCTTTTCAACTGCGCTCCAGGCGGTTACTTCTCTTTGGTCTCTTACATCTTGTGGGATTTTAGGTACAGTGCGTAGCTCCAAATATGCTATGTGTTGTTGTAGTTGCTGGATGGCTTCTGCGATCTGGTTCACCTGCTGTGTAACTCGGTCTTCTGTCTTGATTTCTAAGACTGTCACAGAGAAAAGTGATCTGTTGGCCGCTTCTTTTACTTTGAGTTGCTCCGCGAGCAACTGTTCCTTTTCTTGTTGTAGTTGTGCTTTTTCTTCATCAAACTTCGCTTGGAGAGAAAGCTTTTCTTGTTCTGCAGCACTACGTTGCTCTACGAGTACTCCTTGTACTTGTGTCAAATCCTGGGTGGCTTGATCTATTTCTTCCTGTGCTCGTCGAAGGTGAGATTTGACTGTATCGGCTAGGCAATGGAGTTGAGCTGGCTCTTTCAGTCATGAGGTAGATCAAAACTTCTTCAACAACTTTCTCTGTAGCGCTCAACTCGTCCGACATACACACTTAGGGTTAACAATCTCGGGTTTGGGGAGTAACTTAGACACAGTAATGAGATAGAGAGAAAGAGCGCGATGATCACTGTATAAAATCAAGTTAGTCTGCGGGTTCAAACTCTCGGTTGGAAAAAGTGTTCTCGGTGCCTGGCGTGATGGGATAAATAGGTATATCGACAATGGGTTGCTTGCAATGGGTATGAAGCCCTCATTAACTCTTCACTTTTTGTTATGGCGTGATCCTAATGGTCGGATGGTGAGCTATCTGTCCATAAATGTATTTCTACCCATTCAGAGTGTTGGTATAATGGTTATAATGTTCCCAATGACTATATTGCTTCGCCATGGCGAAGTGCCATGTGTCGCTGTTATGATATCTCGACGAAGCTCCAATTTTGCAAATTTTCCTTCTACGAGGTTCTCTCTGGAACCTTCTGAAACTTGTCGATCTTAGCTCTTTTCTTACTTAGATTTCTATCCTTCTTTCCATTGAGCTTTGTCTCTGTATGCCTTTTTCTGTTCTGATTCTTATCTTCTTTTGGCATAGTCACTTTGTGCTATTGAGATTCTTTCTTAAGATTCGAGGGTGATCCTTCTTCTTTATCTGGAGTAGGTACTTCAATCTTCTGTGGGTCTTCTAGTTTTCTTAAAACTTCGACATTCGGGTCTCTGGTGTTAAATAGCTTCGATCTGTTCTTCTGTTCTTTAATCAAGTGTGCGATCCTTCTAGTCATGAATTCTTTTAACTCTTGCTTCTTCTGCTCTAAAAATTCTTCTTCTTCTTCTTGCCTTTTGGCTTGATCTCTTTCAATCCAAGGTTTTCCTAGTAGCATGGTAAATGGGGCACTATTCTCAATAAATTTAATAATCTCAAAATCTTCCTCTGTCGAAGTTCCATTGGAATTCATAGGTATCAGAGTGAGCTTTCCACATAGGTTTATGAACTTTCCTTTGAAGAGTCCTATTCCTCCTAATGAAGGAATCATAACAAGCCTCCCTATAGCTTCCCAAGTTCTCTCTGTCATAATATTCACCTGTGTTTCCTCATCTAGAACACAGTCAATGTCGAAGTATCCTATTCTTGCTTCAATGCATTCTTTTTCTTTGAATATCTCTAATAATCTGACATGTCGGTGGTCATTTAGGGTTTCTTTCATATGTAGCAATACTTTTTTTGATTCTTTCTGGGATTCTGTCATAATCTTAGTTTCTGGATCTGCCTTAGGGTTTTCTTGTTGCATGTTCATTTCTTCAAGCTTAACAATCATTCTAGGACAATCCAATACTTCATGGTCCATAGCTTTGCAACAAAGACAACTAGGTCTTCTCCCAGGGCATTCCTTAGCAAGATGTCCCGGTCTTCTACAACTTTAACAGATGGTTAATCCTCTCTTTATTTTAAATGATCCCCAAACTTTCTTGCACTGCACGCTAGGATCATGGTAGCTAACCTGCAAACATTTATTTCTAGGATCTTGCATACACTTATTAGTCCAAACATTCTTTCTATGCATAGGTATAACATATTTTTCACTATTCTTATCATATCTACTCATATCAAATCTTATTTCATCTATTAATACCCTAGTTTTCAAGCTAGGATAAAATCTATCAAACATTCCTATATCAATACTGTTGAAGAAAAAGTTTTCACTTATCTTACTTCTACAGAGAACAAAGATTTCAGATCTAGAACTTTTCAATATTCTTACCTTTATCAGAGCACAGAGTTTTCATATCTTACCTCTTTTAATAAAAAAGTCTCACTTTTACCTTTCTCAGAGCACAAAGCTTTCAGATCTTACCTCTTTTCTTCAGATCATAATTCTTTTCTTGGCATAGAGATTGTCAAACTAAGTAGAGTACCATGCACTAGAGAAACATATCTACGTACAGAGCTTCCACAATTTCAGGTCGGATCTTTGCACAAAGATTCTTCTTCTTCAGTTCCCAACAATCATAGTTTCAGGTCCCGACAACGAAACCATTTGTTGGCACAAGGGCAGACCCAGGGTTCAACGCTAACAACACACCAACAAAAACCTAACTACCAGCCCTTTCGGCAACACCTGCGAAGCAGATGAAGTCTCACCCGAGGTAGAGGCAGGGGTGGTTGCAGGACTCAGGTGTCTACAACCTTAGCTGGGACACAGATTTGTGATTATAATACTTAATAGAGAACTTAGCACCATTAGTTCATCATTATTTAACCAATATCTACTCCGCAGAGAAAACAGAGCATCTCAGCATTCACCCTGATCTAATATATTTAAGCACTTAGCATAAATAAATGGATCAGATCTAGCAGATTCAAGCACTAAGCACATTCACCTATGTTATATCTAGCATCTATATTCATCATAAGCACAAAGAATAAACATATCTGTCTATCTATCTATATCAAGCACTTAGTAAATAACACATAAACACATCGTATAATCACACAGATCAGAATAACACAGTATTTACATGGTTCACCCCCACCATGGGGCTATGTCCACCAACTCTTCTTCTTTATTAGCGTCAACCATTCATCTACATGCATAGAGCCACAAAAACCCTACTCTGCGTAGGACATGATATCTGCACGCACCTTGCTAGATCCTCCTTCCTTGAGCTAGGTCTAGCACAAAGCCTTTCACAATTTGTTACAACCACTTGCACTTAGCTCTATAAGTTTCTCACAATATGCACATAGCATCTACAAACAATACTTGCACTTAGCACTTAGATTATCGGCCTCCTTTCTACTTATGTCACCTAGCTACTTATTTATACTTTACAAAATAGGCCTAATCATGGGTAAACCCATGGGCCGACATCCCATACCCGTTACATATTCCCAAATCTCAAAAAGGACCCAAAAAAGGGGCCAAGATCTCGCGATCTCTTCTTCGTCTTGCACTCCATCTTTGACAGGCTGTCAAAGTCCCAAAATAGGTCAAACATAACAAAGATCCCTCAAAACTTGGTCAAGGGACAACAAATGCTGAAGTCATGTCATGCAATACTGAAGTCATATCGCTCATTCTCCCCCTATGACCATCACTTCCGCTGGAACCATGCCTCTATGTTCTGTATTTGATAAATCTCTCCCCCTTTGTCATCAATGGCAAAGGTATCTTTCCATCCAGGGATTCTCCCCCTAAATGAACTTTCCTTGGGGATACTCCCCCTGACTGAACTCTTCCTGAAACTGATCTCCCGACCTGAATTGTCCTCTTTATGGTGCTTCCTCATGTAAATCTAAGACATATAAGATAATCATTCAAAAACATTCGTTTTGGAGTAGAAATAACTCCGAGTCTCTAGCGAAAATACTCAAAGGCTTCCCGGGGAAGCGGTTTTGTAAATATGTCTGCCACTTGTTCTTTTGTAACCGCATATTCAACTCTGATGTTCTTTTCTGCAACTTGCTCTCGTAGGAAGTGATACTTGATTGGAATGTGCTTCATCTTGGAGTGCATCACTGGGTTCTTTGAGATACTTATGGCACTTGTATTATCACAATCGATTGGAATGGGATCATCATACTCAACCTGTATACCTGTCAGAGATTGTTTCATCCATAGAACCTGTGTAAAACATGTTGTTGTTGCAATATACTCTGCCTCGACTGTAGATAAAGATACTGATGATTGTTTCTTGCTTAGCCATGATACTAAACATTCACCCAAGTAGAACACTGCTCCACTGGTGCTTCGTCGATTATCAATGCAACCTGCCCAATCTGCATCTGTGTAGGCAATAAGTGATATATATTTTCCTTTTAGATACCATAATCCAAACTCTTCTGTTCCTTTGAGATATCTGAAAATCCTCTTTACTGCTAATACATGTGATTCCTTTGGTGTTGCTTGAAATCGTGCCACCTGTCCAACTGCCTGCATTACATCTGGTCTGGATGCTGTCACATATAGTAGGCTACCAATCATTGACCTGTATTTCCTCTGATATGTAGACTTTGAATCATAATCTTTTCTTAACTTGCAACTGGTTTGCATGGGAGTGATAACTTGTTTGCAATCTTCCATTTCGAACCTCTTTAGCATTTATTTGATATACTTTGTTTGAGAAATAAAAATTCCTTGGTTTCTTTGATGTATCTTGATGTAGAGGTTGTTGTCTGCACTTCCTTTTCTGAACCCTGCCTGCTTTAGATATTTATCCAGTCTAGAGTACCATGCTATAGGAGCCTGTTTTAGACCATACAAGGCCTTCTTTAATTTACACACATAATCTGTGTTCTATGACAACTGAAATCCTTCTGGTTGTTCAATGTAGACTTCTTTTTCAAGTTTCCCATTAAAAAAAGATGATTTTACGTCCATCTGATACACTTTAATATTTTTGGAGCATGCATAAGCTAAAAGCAATCAGATTTCTTCCATTCTGGAAATTGGGGCAAATGTCTCTTCAAAGTCAATTCCTTCAACCTGTGCATATCCTTTACATACCAATCTAGCTTTGTTCCTTGTAACCTGTCCATCTTCATTCAATTTATTCCTGTATACCCACTTTGTGACAATCACATTCTTATCCTTTGGTCTTGGAATCAATTCCCAAGTGTCATTTTTGTCTATTTGAACCAATGCTTCATCCATGGCCTTATTCTAAAATTCATCATTGCTGGCCTCTTCAAAACATGTTGGTTCAATCCTAGATGAGAGTGCTAGGTGCGTTTGTGCTGGTGAACAGATTCTTCTTCTAGTGTCAACTCCTGCGTCTTTGTTTTTGATAATCTGATCTGAAGGATGATTCTTCTGTACTCGTCTGCTAGGTGTCTTTGGAGGCACTTGCTGAACTTGGTCTTCTGCTTCTGTCAGATCCTCTTCATCTTCCCCTTCTACTTCTTTTTCATCTTCTGCTTCTTCTTCTTAAAGCTGTTCCATTGATTCATTTTCTTCTTCCTTTAATTCTGGTCTAGCTGTTTCATCGATTGTTACGTTGATGCTTTCCACAACTTTGTTCAATCTCATGTTGTAACACTTGTATTCTTTCCTTGTACCTGAGTAACCAACAAGTACTCCTTTGTCCACACGAGAGTCAAACTTTCCCATTCTGCCATATTCTATTTTGATGTAGCATTTTCTTCCAAAAACTCTGAAGTGGTTCACATTTGTTGGTCTTCCTTTCCATAGCTCGTAGGGAGTTTTATCAGTGTTGTTTATGAGCATTACTCTGTTTTGAATGTGAACTTTTATATGCACTGCCTGTGTCCAAAATATATCTGTCAATTTGGAATCCATTAGCATTGTTCGAGCCATTTCTTGTACTATCCTGTTCTTTCTTTCAACAACTCCATTTTGTTGAGGTGTCCTAGCAACGTAGAGTTGTATTTTTATTCCATGACTGCTACAGTAGTCCATAAATTCCTTTGAAGTGAACTCTCGTCCATTATCAGATCTCAAGCATTTGATTTTTGAATCCATTTCATTTTCAACCATTTCCTTGTAGACCTTGAAGTTTTCAAAAGCTTCTGACTTATTCTTGAGAAAACAAACTGCAGTCATTCTTGTGTAATCATCAACTAATAACATACAATATTTCTCACCTTTTAAACCCTTTGTTGTAGTTGGTCCAACTAGATCAGTATGCACAATTTTCAGTGCTCTTGTCGTTGAATATTCCTTTGATTTGAATTTGGTCTTTGTTTTCTTTCCTTGTTGACAATGCTTGCATAAAGTGTTGGTTGGTTTCATGATATGGGGCATTTCTCTAACTGCTTCCTTTTGCTGACTTTGACAAGGTTATCAAAATGTATGTGACCCATTATTCTGTGCCATAGCCAACTTTCATCTTCCTTTCCTAGGCAACACTTCTCATTTCCAATTTCATTTAATACATATATGTTGCTTGAAGTTCTTGCAGCTGTTGCAATCAATTTTCCTGAACCTTCTTTTCTTATCTCTCACTTTTGTGAATCGAAAGTAACGTTATGACCTTGGTCACACATTTGACTCACACTTAGAAGATTATGTTTCATATCTTCTACTAGCAGAAAATTTTCTTCCTTAGTATTCCTATTCTCAATTCTGACTGTGCCTTTTCCAATGATTTTAGCTAAATCATCATTTCCGAAGGAGACCGATCCATCTCTTTCCTTTCTTAATGTAAGAAACCTGTCTCTATCACTTGTCATGTGTTTTGAGCAGCCACTATCAACATACCAACCATGTTTCTTCTACTTAGCTTGTAGAGCGAGTGTGAATTCTTCATTGCTATACTAATTCTGCTTTCTTATCCATGTCCTTTTCTGAGGTTCCTGTCTGTGACTGTTGTTATTCTATTGCGGTTCTCTAGGAGGGATTGGAATTCTGCAATATTTGGCCATGCATCCAAACTTGTTACATTTGTAACATTCCACTTCACTGCTCAAAGATTCAAACTTGTTGTAACTTCTTCTATGTGTTTCACTAGGCCTTCTTGGATAACCCTTTTGTGTATGACTTTAAAAGTTGTTTATGTTCCTGTTGTTAGCTCTGCAATTCACAAATTTATGTCCAAAATTATTACATGCATAACATAAACCAAAAAATATAGTTTGATACCCGGGAGTTGAATATTTTCTGAAAGGAGGTATTCTTATGAATCATTCTTCTTCCCGAGGCCTATCTGTCGGTTGGTGATTTTGAAATTTGAATCTTCTCGGTGGAGGAGTGTCCTTGTAATCTTCCTTGTAGATATTCCTATCCCGTTTGATTGTTTATGAATATCTTTTTGGATATGTTTATTGCTATGTTGTTTTGGAGCTTTATCCCTTTTCTATTTGATTGTATCCAAGTCCAGACTTTTCATGATGAGGTTTTTGACTTCTGATAATGTCATCCAAAAATTTTGAGCCGTTCTGCATATTTTTCTTTTGAAGATCCTTTCTTAATGTGACAAACTCTGCTTCCAAATTTCCAATGATCTTGTCTTTTTATTCTAGCAGTTCTTTGAGTGTTTCTTCAATTCTTTTATCTTCTTCTATTTGAACCTTCAAATTTGTGATCATTTGTTCTAGTTCTTGAGTGTCTTCTTTCTTGTCTAGTTTCGCTTGTAGTTTCTTGTTTTTCTTCTTTTCTCTTCTAATAACTTCTATGGCACACATCAATTCTTCAATTTATTCTCTGAATCCTAGGATTGCATTTACTGTTTCATCAACTCGTAAAAAATAAGTTGTAATATTCTCATCTTCCTTCATCTTAAGTTGTTCGAACTGACCTCTATAAGTTTGAAGCTTTGCTGCTTTGACTTTTGAATCTCCTTCATAAACATTTCAAAGTTTGTCCCAAATCTCTTTAGCGGATTTACAATGTGCAACTTTGGTGAATATTGTTTCACTAAGACCATTCAAAAGTGCATTTGTGGTTTTGGAATTATTCTGACCGAGTTTCACTGCTTTGACATTTGTTGGCGGAACTCTTGGTACTATGTATCCATCTACAATTGATTGCCAAATTTCAAATCCATGTGCCTGTATATGTGTCTTCATCCTTATGCTCCAAAATGCATACTTTTGTCCATCAAACTGTGGTATTCCATTTTTATACAAGTTGTTTCTCTCCATGATCTTTCTTTCAATGGTGTTGGCCCTTGACCTGGTTTTGAGGAAACGATGGTCATGTTTGACCATTTTTTGGGACTTCAACAGGCTGGTCGAAGATAGAGTGCCCAGGTGAAGTGAATATCGTGGGATCTCGCCCATTTTACGGGTTTTTTTAGGTTTTTTGGATTTATGTAACGGGTATGGGATGTCGGACCATGGGTTTACCCATGCTTAGGACCCTTTTTGTAATATATAAATAAGTAGCTAGGTGATGTGAGTTATAGTGAGTAGTCATTGTTCGGCTTAGTGCATGGCCAGTTAGATTTGTGCACAAATGAGTTAAAGATTGCAGAGCTAAGTGTAAGAATTTTTGTAAGTGCTTGGTGTAGAAAGACTATGTAAGGCTTCATAATTTTATCCGAGTCAGGGAAGGAGGATCTGGTGAGGTGCGCACAGATCTCCTGTCCTTGCAGAGTTGGATCTATGGCTTGGTGCTTGTAATAATATTGGAAGAGACTAATAATAAGAAGAAGAGTTGGTGGATGTAGCCCCACACTGGGGTGAACCACATATATCCTGTGTTGATGTGCTTGTGCAATGTTGTTCATGTCATTTATGTTTCTATTTGCTTAGTGCATTGTTCTTGATGTATGATAGACATATCCATGAATGCATAGTGTTTATGATGTGAATGAATGTTAGATATTCTCTGATGCTATGTGCTAAATGATTAGATGTACTTAATCTTGATAACTATTGTGTTGATATGTAATTAGGGTTAATCTGCAATGTGAATAATGATCATAACTTAATGCATTATTTTGGCTAAGTGCTCTGTTAAGTGTGTAATCCCAGATCCGTGTCCCAACTAGGTTGTAGACACTTGAGTCCTACAACCCCCCTTTCCTCTACCTTGGGTGAGACTTCATATGCTTCGTAGGTGTTGCTGAAAGGGTCGGTAGTTAGGGTTTTGTTGGTGCGCAGTTGAAGTGTTGAACCCTGGGTCTGCTCCTGTGCCAACAAATGGTTCCGTTTTCGGGGCCTGAAATTGTGATTGCTGGGAATTGAAGAAAATAAAAAGCTCTATGTGTATATATGTTGCTGTAGTGTGCAATATTCTACCTGACTTGTGAAGCTCTGTGCTAAAAAGAAGTCTGATCTGAAGAAGAGAGGTAAGATCTTAAAGCTTTGTGCTCTGGTAAAGGTAAGATAAGTGGAATTTTTTGCTTTGGAAATATGAATCTAGGTATGCTTGAAAGATTTTGTCCTAGTGTGAAAACTAGGGCACAACTAGAAGAAATAAAATTTGACCTGAATAAATTTGATAGAAATAGTGAAAGATATGTTATTCCTATGCATAGAAATAATTTTTGGACTAACAAGTGGATGCAGGACCCTAGAAAGAAATTTTGCATATTGCAGGTCCATCACTATGATTCTAGTGCGCAGTACATAAAAGGTTGGGGATCATTTAAAAGAAAGAGATGATTGACACTATGTTATAACTGCAGAAGACTAGAACATCTTGCTAAGGAATGCCCTGGTATATGTCCTATTTTTCTTTGTTGTAAAGCTATTGGTCATGAGGTTTTGGATTTCCCTAGAATGATTTCAAAAGTTGAAGATATGAACATGAGACGAGAAAACCATGAAGAAGGTCAAGAAACTAGGGATATGTTAGAAAACCAGAACGAATCATAATCTATGTTATTGCAGCCGAAAGAAACACCGAATGATCACAAAGACATCAATTTACCAGAGATATTGAAAGAAAAGCAGTGCATAGAAACAAGGATAGGAGACTTCGACATAGACCGTGTATTAGATGAGGAAACACATGTGAATCTTGTGCCAAAAAGCACTTGGGAAATTGTGGGAAAACCTGCTATGATTCCTTCATTGGGAAGGATAGGATTGTTTAAAGGAAAGATGATAACCCTATGTGGAAGAGTTACTAATGTACCTATGATTACTCATGGAACATCGACCGAAGAAGAATTTGAAGTCATTAAGTTTGTCGAGAACAACACCCCTTTTTCACTTTTGTTAGGAAAGACCCGGATTAAGAAAGATCAAATTCGAAGGAAAGCAGAGGAGAAAGCCACAAAACAGACAAAGAAAGAATTAAAGGACTTCATGGCTAGAAAAATAGAGCGATTAATACAAGAACAAGAGGACAAGTCAAAGAAAAATAAGACAAGAGAGTTAGCTGTCAAAGTTGAAAGAACACAAGAAGGCTTAAAGAACCTGCTCACCCAGGAGAGAAGAGCGCCTACCCCGAAAATAGTAAGAAAATAAGTATTACCCTCGAACCCTTTGAAAGACCCTCAGTAGTGCGAAGTTGCTACGCTAAGAGAAAATAAGAATGAGAATGGCAAAAGGAACTCAAAGACTCAGATCATAGGAAAGAAGGAAAGAAAGCTCAGTAAGAAGAAGGCAAAGTTAGAAAAACTTTAGGAAGTTCCAGAGAAGACTTCACAGAAGACATGCTTACAGAACTTGAACCTCACCGGTTTAGCAGAACTGCATAGAAAGGCACTTCGCCACGACAAAGCTATATGACTGTTGGAGGTGTCCTGATCGTTAGAACGACACTCCAGAACGGATAGAACTGCAGTTATGCCAGAAATATCGCCAATGGACCATTGAGACCACACCATAATGGATGGAATCATATTGATTGAGGCATTCCTTCCCGTTGAAGGAATCCATTACGACGTTTCTTATTTAATCCGTCGAATGCTTCACCGGGACCAATTTTTGCAAACCGATATATCTGAGATAACAGAGACGTGATTGCATACCATGCTGTGTTGTCTAGACCTCACCATTAATTCGATTAGCTTGAGTATCTGTTCGCCTACTCGAGTTATTTTCTCACGAGTGTGCATGACGACCGAACGTAGAGCAGTAGAGAAGTCCATGGAGGAAATATTAATAGACCTTATGACTGAGAAAGTCATGTCTTTAGGAGTATAGGAATTGTCGACGAGTGGATTGCAAGCATCCCCCTCGACTAGACATCAATTTGTGCCATCCCGAACCGTGACGGAGAAAAGAAGTAAGCATTGCGACGATCTAGCGAACACAAAGAAGATCCCGTCAGTCTTTCCCGACTACATCCTGTCCTTGGCTGGCGCGGTTAGTCATGACAACGTCCTGTGGGATTTCAAGTATACACTCATCACTGCATACCTCCCAAAGGGTATACATGCAGTCAAACCATAGTTGGGACTGATCCCAGCTCTCAAGATAAGCGATTTCAACCTCGACGATAGGAAGAATTATGCGATGCTCGAACCACATCGCTACCTGACGAAGATAACTGGGAAGTAGCCCAAGATAGTTCCCCAACCATGGATCAAGGAGATTGCAAGATCGATGATCTTGAATGTCATGAAGATCCCCCACTTTAGCAGACATCAGGAGGTTAACACATGCGTTAAACTCCTCCCGTCATGCTACCATGGAGGGTATTTTTGGTTGGATAGGCGCATCACTGTGGATCTGAACCTGATCCACTTGATCACTAGATTGAGCATGCAGGGACCAGACCCTCACCAATTTTACCCAGGAAATACATCAGATCGCTCCTTAGACCAGTGCATCAAGGAGGCATATGGCAATGTGGAGAAGGGGAAGCGAGGCTACAAGGTAGCCTCCATCTAGGATGGCGCATTGCACCTAGCTTGTTAGTTGATAATGGACAAGCTCATCAGAAATAACCGCCCTACGCAAGTCACAAGATTCATAGTCGACCTTGCAGGGAAGTGTGTCAAAGGGATGCAGATGAACTGGGCGAGCTACCTCGTCAATGAGTTGGAGAAGGATTGTCGCGAAGCACATGACCAAGGCTATGAATTTCACTTTAGCTCATTATTGATTCTCATAAAATTTATTGCTTGGGAGATGTTGGAGGGAGTGACATTCCTGGAAGTCGAGCCATCAAAACTATTGGCCGCGAGGTTCACCACCTCGTGGTATATGAGCGACATGGCGAAGCAGTTGAAATCAAATGCGGTGTTCCACACTTACTACCTACATCTCAAGCATGCCATTGAATCATTCCCCCGACTGACCTCAGACACCTTACACACATACATGCCGCTAGTGAAGTTCCGCGCAGACCGACACTTCATTTACATCACTGCGCACAGGGACAAAAGCAAGGAGGAGCTGCAGTCCTACTATAAATTGACTGACAAAGACATGGAGGAGATAACCAAGGAATGGCCCATCGAATTCCTTGTACCAGTCAAGCAGACAGAGCTCTCCAACCCCGACATCATCGGAATCCCTTTAGTCACTCAGACCGAGTATGACAGTCCAAGTAGTGCAAAGAGAAAGAAGGAAAAGGAGGAAGTGCAGGACGTAGATAGTGAGGAAAAGAACAACGCATCGAAGGAAACCACACCTGACTCACCTGCAGGAGGAGAAGGTGACGAAGTAAACCAAGAGGAGGAAGGGGAAGAAGAAAAGAAATAAAAGGGAGAAGTGACACCACCGAAGGATCCCCTTACAGAGGCCGAGACGTCCAAGAAAAGGAAGGGTTCTCTGCAGAAACCCTCAACATGAAAGAATACCCGAGCCAGTAAGCCTCAGCCATAGAATGTGCTCACCATAGATGATGTTAATCTCATCATCACAGCTGTAGAATATGCCTCAGAAGATATCCTGTAGAGACATGAAGCGAAGCAATAAACACTGTATGACAGGATTGAGAAGGAACTGAAAAACATCCAACAGGATATCCAGTTGAGCAACGTAGTGTCTACTGCGCCATATTCAACAGAGAGTGTAGAATTGGGGGATGAGCCCACGAAATTGCGCGTATTAGTAGATGCAACAGAGACTTGATTTCATCGAATCCAGGAAGAAAAGGAGCAGGCCACAGAGGCCTTGAAGCAAGAAAAGGAGGAGGCTTTAGAGCAACTTCGGGTTGCGGAACAAGAGAAAGATGACCTCCAGGCGAAGTTCGAAGAGGACAAAAAGAAAATCCAGAAGGAGAAAGACTACCTGCTTCCAGAGAAGACTGTGGTCCGAGAGGCAGTGACTAGAGAACTTCACTCTATGCCGGGCTTGGCACAGATGGAAGAAGAGACAGTCGAGAGCCAAGTGGGGAAGCTCCCTGAGGCCATTCAACAGCTTCAAGCATGAGTAGCAGAAATAGAAATCCAAGCAGTGCTGAGCACTCCGCAAGAAGTGTGAGATCAGAGGGAAGAAACTGCCAGGAGCATAGTAGAAAGAATCAGGGCATTGGCCGCAGAATGAAAGAGACTAAGTGATTGAAGTGTGAAGACCTATGAGTACCTTGCAGAATACTCGAAGCTAAGGAGATTGGAGGAAAAACTGCAAGAGGCAAAGAAATAGGCTTCCATCGTGCAAGCGCAGTTGAAGCTTCTTACTACAATGGAAAAGATGAAGAGTTCGTAGGAACAACATCCAATTCATCAGCAGGTGACTGTCATCCAGAGTAGAGTTATGGAGGTGACACAGAGACTCCATCTGGTGCAGGACGAAGCCTGCACACTTTTTGAAGAGATTGAGGGACAAGGATCATAGTTGGAATAGGTGGTCGTGATAGTGGAGCAATGCCTCGAAGGGCCTGTCAGCAAGCACGTAATCCAAGAGTTTGTTTAGCAGGAGGCTCTGGTGAAGCAACAAGTCAAGGTAACTCGAGCTAAGATCGAGGCCTTTGAAGTAGTGTTGCCCAGATTGGAGTTACTCGGGATGAGTCACATGTGAGTGTTGGGGGCCTGTTGTCCCTTGACTAGGTTTTGAGGAAACGATGGTCATGTGTGACCATTTTTTGGGACTTCGACATGCTAGTCGAAGATAGAGCGCCCAGGCGAAGTGGAGATCGTGGGATCTCATCCATTTTGTGGGCTTTTTGGGTTTTTAGGGTTTATGTAAAAGGTATGGGATGTTGGCCCATGGATTTACCCATGCTTAGGCCCCTTTTTGTAATATATAAATAAGTAGCTAGGTGATGTGAGTTATAGGGACTAGTCATTGTTCAACTTAGTTCATGGCCAGTTAGCTTTGTGCACGAATGAGTTAAATATTGCAGAGCTAAGTGTAAGCATTTTTGTAAGTGCTTGGTGTAGAAAGACTATGTAAGGCTTCGTACTTTGATACAAGTCAGGGAAGGAGGATCTGGCAAGGTGAACACATATCTCATGTCCTTGCGGAGTTGGATCTATGGCTTGGTGCATGTAAGAATATTGGAAGAGACCAATAAGAAGAATAAGAGTTGGTGGACATAGCCCCACACTGGGGTGAACCACGTATATCCTGTGTTGATGTGCTTGTGCAATGTTGTTCATGTCATTTATGTTTCTATTTTCTTAGTGCATTGTTCTTGATGAATGATAGACAGATCCATGAATGCTTAGTGTTTATGATGTGAATGAATGTTAGATCTGCTCTGATGCTATGTGCTAAATGATTAGATTTACTTAATATTGATAATTACTGCACTGAATTGTAATTAGGGTTAATCTGTGATGCGAATAATGACCATAACTTAATTTATTATATTGGCTAAGTGCTCTGTTAAGTGTGTAATCACAGATATGTGTCCCATCTAGGTTGTAGACACTTGAGTCCTTCAACCCCCCTGCCTCTACCTCGGGTGAGACTTCATTTGCTTCGCAGGTGTTTCCAAAAGGGCTAGTAGTTAGGGTTTTGTTGGTGCGTTATCGAAGCGTTGAACCCTGGGTCTGCCCCCATGCCAACAAGTGGTTAAACTGATTTCTGAAGGAACCGACTTTTATACCAATTGTTGGATTACTTAGAGGGGGGGTGAATCAGTAATAGAGAAATTTAATCCTTTTTAACCAAATAATGCAAGTGTTATATCAGTGTAGAATTATCATCCAATAATTGCATAGTAAATACACAATGAACAAATGAGCAATCATACGCACACACACACACACCGTACACCAGTGTTTTTATGTGGAAACCCAAAGAGGGAGAAAACCACATAATGCTTTTTCTTATATGTCTTGAAGAATTACATTCATTGGAAGCAACAACTTCCTTTGTTTTCCAGCTGCAACTGGAAGGAGGCTCCAACACCCTAGTTTCTTAGGCTACAACCTGAGGGAAACTCTAACTCCCCAATTCTCTAGCTACAACCATAAGGAGGCTATAACCCCCTAAGTTCTTCGGCTACAAACGAAAAGTGGCTACAACCACCTGTCCTTGCTTTGTCAAACCATCATGAAATATAAATTCCAAATGTATAAAACCTGTCACTGTCACTGAATCAACCACTGCCACTGTCAACCTGTACTAATAACCTGTAACAACATGTACCAATTAATTTGCACAAAACAACTTGTACCAATAACTTGAACCAACATGTATCATGCATCAACCTTGACTCATCAAGATGTACCAACATCATCAACTATACACCTCATGTATGTGATGACTCATCAACTATACACCTCATGTATGTCCCAACTCATCAACTACTTGTCTCAACCATGTACCCAACATGTACCTCAACCATATACCAAAGACATACACCAACATAACCATCAAGAGTTATCTAAAAATTCATCACTTTATCTATAAACCAAATACCATAAACCTTTACATCAAACCATGTGCCACAACCTCACTATTATGTAGCCTCAAGCTAAACCAACAACTTCAACAACACATCACAACTAAAATACCAATACCCATATGCCAAATACCAACTGTATCCCTCTACAAATATGATATATGCAGCAATACTGAACATCCAATACCATCTCAAGAGATAAACCCTAACTTAGAAAACACACCTCAAACAAGATGTGCCATATCTCTCATAAATAGACCCCAACCATGTTGTTGCTGTGATTTTTCTATTGCAATTTTTTTGCCGCACTTTTTTTTCCGCACTTTTTCTACCGCGAATTTTCTGCCGTGATTTTTCAGTCGCACTTTTTGTACTGCACTTTTTGTGCCACAGTTTTCCTGCCACACTTTTTCTGCTTCACTTTTCCTGCCGCACTTTTTCTGCTGCAATTTTTCTCTATCAATAATATCTGCCCAAATAACCTTTCAAAAAATAGATATTCAATGATATTCAAGTGTGATTAAAATGAGAGAGCCTTGCCTCTTATTTATACTTTCATGTAGCTTCCTCAAGGGGCTACCTTTTAATCATCTTAACTCACTTTCCTTATTTTAGGGTTAACCAACTTCTAACCACTTGTCCACTTAGTAATTTCTCTATTAACTTTGTTATTTAAATAATTTCTTTTGTATCCACTTTTACTTATAGTACACTCATCACTTCACTTTATTATTTAACTTCTAAAATCTCTCAAACCACTTTCCTTATTTTAGGGAGTTCTCCATCAACTTTGTTATTTAAATAATTTCTTTTGCATCCTCTTTGACTTATAGTACACTCATCACTTTAAATTATTATTTAAATAATTTCTTCTTTGCAAACTCTTTGACTACTTTGACCTTTTAGGGCTTCTAGATGACTGATGAGGGTTCTCCAACTTCACATGCCCATAACTCTCTAACCATGAGGAGTTATGCCACGTTCCACATACCACCGAAAACGACATGAAATGTACTATCCATCTAGAATAGTATTACCTGCAAATGTATCAAAAATCATACCATTATCCATCAAACAAACTTGGGTCCATTACCCAAGAATTTATGCTACCGGAATTCGCTACCGGACTTTCTTCAAGGGTTGACATCAATGACAACCAACCCAATTAATCAACACACTCCACCCTTCCTTGGTCTGCATTCAATATTTAATGTGGACCTCCTTTGGCCATATTTTCCACCATTATTGGACACCTCTGAGATCGTCAAACAATTGACGCCAACATAGATCAACCATGAATGCATGGAACAAACATCCACCGATCAGATAGTGGACACACAGGTCAAGGGAACTCATCAACATCAGATACGACTTTATCGGGTTGTCAAGGTAGGGCGAATCCTACACCAAGGCAAGTGGATCACCTGGGGCCAAATCCAACAAAATTTTCCTCACCTGATGGGGGAACTCAACGCAATGGATACCATTGCTTCTTAAGGGGGGAGGAATGATCTAGGTGGATATTGGTGGCCACCCACCTATTCCAACTGGACCCTCGTGTCTGTTTTTGATTTACCACGTCTTTCTGTACTACTTTATAATTGTGAGTTCTACACTTCTGGGGTTGTCTGAAGCCTCACACATTCTCCAGGTGGATATGGGTGGCCTCTCGCCTAATCCAACTGGCTTATTTTGTATGTTTTCATGTCAGCACATCTTGCTATACTTCCAGGGTTGTGTTGTGATGCTTATATGATTAGTATAATGCACACATTAATTATCAATCCGGGATTCGTAATCAACAGAGTTACAAGACACCAGTAAGAGAGGTAATTCTAATGTCACGAGTATAGAACTATCTTGGATTATGCATGTTGGGAATAAAGAAAGTTGTCAAACTAAACACACTTTGGTTGTCCTTCAAAGAGAGGCTATATAATCCATTGTGGCACATGCAAGTATGAGATGGAGTTCTTTGACAGATCAACTCTGTTATCTGACCCAAAAAGCTAACTATGCAATCATACTTGAAAAATGAAATCGCACATTAGTCATCAAGGCATATCGTGGGTAGTTCAGCAGCCAATATATTGGATATGCTATGGCTCACAATGATCTGTTGTGAACTTCACTAGTTCTTTTCCAAATATGCTTGACTATTGCTGCCAATGTCTATGTCCACTAAAAGAAATCCAGTTCATAAAAATAGAAATAGGGCATATGCAAAAACAAAGTAAGTAAATATCTTAAGCAATTTTATGAACTATGCTACTAACATATGAAACTGTCAGAGATGATGAACTAAATTAGAAATCAAAGCTACATCTAGTCTAACAATTACACTATTGAAATCAAATGCTAACACTAGTCTACAATAAGGCTGACCTCTGTTGGGCAGTGGGCCCTTGCCACTTCAATAGGTCAACGATTGGAGTCTACAGTAAGTTTATCTTCAATCAATACATCACTCTTACTCAGATCTCAAAACATGAAATTAGACTATACTAATAACTCAACTCACATTCATTCATAAATGATCAAGACATGGAAATAAATGACATTCTTCTATTAAACTTCAAACTCAAGATATGTTCTACAATATGCAACGCTGCTTCACATGCTGTGTTATGCTATCTCTCCATATCTCCCACCATCCTTGCCACGACTATTTAAATAGTCTCAGTCATGAAACACAAGGAGGTGAAATATTTAGCAGATCAACGATTGTCAAATTTATACATTCGGTTACATATTTTAAGCTTCATCCTCATGACATGAAGTGTATCAGGATGAAGCAATAATCAAACTAGCTTAACATAGTCTTGCTAGAAACTTTGATGATCTAATAAACATTCAAAAATTATCTTAGGTATGATTTGGATCTAAACTTGGAATACTCTATTTCCTGTGTTGGTACCAGATCATGACAGGTGAGATACGGTAGATAGTACCGAATCCGAACAACACACAATTGGTTGGTACCAGACTAAAACAATCTGCGGACGTCGGTACCGGATCACGATAGTGAATGATCTACAGGTACCAGATTTGAACGGAAGGTGCTCTTGGTACCGGATTCAGACAGTGGGTGATTTGGCGCATAAGTACCAGATGGCTTGGCTGACATAGAAGTGTCGGACTTGTCAAAAGGTCAAAGACTACATATGGAAATTTAAACATTAGTACATGAAATATTTAATCTCCTAGCTTCATAAACCACAAAATGAATGAATTCAAGTATACTTTACCTCATGACCTTATAAGTGACTGGAGATAATGTTCTTTGTTATTTATCCAAGCTTAGGTAGGAAAAAAAAAGTATAAATGAGGAGTATAATATGGTAATGGGGATGCCAATTTAGAGGCTCAACATTCCCCCATGCCAAAATCATTGCATGTCCTCATGCAACTGAAACATACTCAAAATTTTACAAAACTTGAGATTCCATTCTCTTTACTCCTGTGGATCAATGATGTTGACAGCTGAAACTTCTGCTTTCAACTCCCTTTTTATGACCCTAATGTATTGTACGAGTCTTAGTACCTTTTTGAGATTATTAGAAGTCTCATCATGGTCATGTTGGAGTTGTTGCCTGGTTTCCTTCAATTGCTCATTTTTCTTCTTGATATACCTATCCAGTAGCTGGTATTCATTCACCTCTTGTTTTAGTTTCTGATTTTGTTTTTGTAGCTCCTCAATCTTCTTCTTCATCTGTCCTTTTGTTAAGGTCCTCATTGACTCCATTGTTTTCGACTAGATGTTTTCTCTTTCCTTCACTTCCTCTCTCATCCCACACAAACTAATAGTAACTTGCTCCTCAATTAAGCTAGGGATGTCATCCTAGACTGGTAGGTCTAGAGGAGAGGAGGTAAAATCTATTGGGTCTTCATGTGTAAGAGGAATGACAAATGCTTTTCCTTTCTTTGCCATGCTCCTTGTGGTTCTTTTAGAAGGGGGTGATAGATTCTTCTTCTCATAAGTGCTAACAAGTTTCCTCTTCCTCTTTTCTGTCTGTAGAATGGTTATAGGAGGTTGTTCTATAGATTGTTCACCTTTATGCTTTGAGATACTCTTCTCTTTCCTCAAGTGTTTTGACTTATGACTGTTCTCCTCAAGTGCTATTGTTGAGATCTCTTCTACTAATTTGGATTTATCATTCGATTCTTGACTTTTAAAAGTATTATTAACTAAGGAAGAGGGACCTACTTGTTTACTTGAAGAGTTATGAGCCCTTCGATCTTTTTGCATCCTAGATTTATCTTTTTGGCTTACTTATTTGGAGGATGATGGATCTATCTTGTATTTCTTGCCCTTTTTCTTCTTAGGTTCCTTATCTTCATCTGGAGCAGGCTGGGCTTCCTCCACAGGTTCATTTTCTGTGAAAAGGTGTTGAGTGATGAGGGTTTTCCAACTAAACCCTTGCTTCCTGATTTCATGTATAACTAGAATTTTGATAAGACCCTGATGATACATACTAGTCTTCTCAATTTTAGATAAGGATTTGATACCTCTCACCATCTTCTTCAGGCTCATCCATAAAAAGTACGTAAAGTCAATTTCAGGACCTCCTTCAAAGTGAAACAAAATCCTAAGGTGATATAGGAAAGTTACAACATACCTGCCTTCACAAGTGAGGAATCGTTGGAGGTTGACAAGCATTGGATGATATTCCTCCTTGATATAGTTTCTGGAAATCCCTTTTTTCCAATCAGGGTGATGATGGTCTTCTTTCAAAAATCTTTGGCACATTTCCTTATTATTCCTACTCCTTTGAAATACTTGGCTCCTCTGCTAGGTAATCCCGTGGCCTCCCTTAGAGTTGCTTCATTGATTTTTAGCTGCAGGTTGCCTATGTGCACAATCTCTCCATCGTAACCTTGGATAAATGCATGAGATACCCCCTCATGACAACTTGTGAATTTTTCTAAAAACAGAATCCAACCCGCTCTATCATACTTATCTCTACATAGCTGGAACTCCTCGGTCTCCCTATAAATCTGGAAGACCGGTTCATGCCTACTCACAACCATCCTTCTAAACTGTGAGTGTTCGGGTTGTAGCATAAGAGTTTGGTCAACTGTGAGCGTAAGGGTTTGGTACCAGATATTGCAGAGAGGAGTAGGCTCTGAAATGGGGAAAACATGGGTAATGGCGTTGATAATTCAAAAGGCGGGTTTAAGTAAAGATGTTGCAAAGAAATTTAAGATGAGATGAGGCTCATCTGGATGGCTTCGCCACCCAGTTAAGCCATTTCATTTATTCTCATTAGTATAATGATGGGAACGAGATGTTTGGTAGAAAAAACATCATTATTGTTTAGGATAGGCCATTGGACCTTTAAGCGACGAATTTGATGTTGAATCGTGCAACATGATACGAGGTAGATTCATGATTACTAAGGGTAAAGCACGTTCTTGGTTTAAGGTCGTGGTTCATCATTATTGGGCATACTCATTTCAGTTCATAACTATATTCACACATTTGATGTGATTTTTCCCTCCACGTCTTTTCAAGTGCTTATGTGGTGAGGAAAAATTATTAAGCTTAAGCATATGGGTATGAGGGAAGTAACAAAAAGTTAAGCGCATGGTTTTAAAAAATAAGGTCATAAGATCTAGTATACAATTTCATACATATTGTAGTTTTATAAGAAAAGGAAAATAAACAATACCATGTTACCTTTGATTTTACCATTGCATAACCAATACCCATAGTATATGTGACTGCCTTTGTATTTGAAGCTTGCAAATTATCAGAGTTCATCTTTTTAGGCTGGAGTTTTCTGGAGGATTAGTACTGGAATTTCCTGTACCTTATGAACTTCTTTATTCTGTGCTTGTTTTTGAATTTATTCCTTTGTGTCTGGTTCTACAAGGTTGTACGGTGAACATGCCGGTCTCTGAGGATGAGATGTGAGTCTGGAAAAAAGTCCCGAAAGAGGCTCTTTGACCCTCCCCCATGCCAAAGGTGTTGCATATCCTTATGAAAAAAGATCTGACACACTGTATCATAATGAAAGAAAATTGATAAGAGAAGAGAAATCAAGTCAAATTCTAAAAGTAAATCTGTCACCTAGCATATGATCTCATGCCTTATTTGTTTATTAAAAATGAGTTTGCCTTGCTTCTAATAACTTATTGACAAGCACAACATTCAATAGTGAAACCATGGAGGTTTTTGTATTTTGCCATAGGAATAGATCCAACCTAACTTGCTTCATAGATTTACTATCATTAGATGTTATGGATAAATTTCATAGTATAAGTAGATTAGACTCCATAGTCAGGGACCCACTCTTAAGAAGTTCCCTTCTTAGGTAATGTAGGATTTAGATGTCAGACCGGTAAAGTTGACTTAGGGTAATTCTCAAATGGACATTTTCTTGTAGTATTCATTTTGTTTATTAATCTGGAATTCATATATTATAAATGTCAACAATGACACTTGCTTGTAGTATTCATAAATGCCAAAAGTGAATTTTCAATCAAACAAGTATAAATGAGACATTTCTCAAACCAGAACTCACTGCCAACAAGCCTGTTCAGTACTTCGGTGGGGTAGTTGTGATATTTAATGAGAGACATACCTTCCCCAGGCAGAATAACCCATTGCCAACATACCTGTTCAGTACCCTGATGGGTTTTCCTAGTCATACCACAAACTGGTACCCGCTGCCAGCAGACCTGTTCAATATCTTGGCGGGTTAGTCTCTTAAACCCTTTTTCTATCAGAGGCTTCGTGTCCATAGTCACCTATTTTAGTTTTTGTTAAAGAGTGATTTTGCATAGGTGATAGGGGGAGGCTCATCTAAAAACCCTTTTACAGGCTGGGATGGTATTGGGTTAGAATGTATACTCTCTTATTTGAATGTCTTTAAATATTTGTTTGAAGGAAAAATAAACTTATGTATGTATGTTATTTATTTATAATATTCCAGATGTATGGTTTTTCTGAGTTTGTCCATAAGAGAATGACCTAAAGTTACCTTAGGGTACTGATGCATCCTCTTCCATAAAATTTTCCTAGTGTGCCCATGACAGAGAGTGTTCATATACTCATATGCTACTCTTTAGTAAATATAATACAATGATTACTGTTGAAGTCTAGTTAGGGTGAAATAACTACTTGTGGGCTAATATTTTTAATCCCTTTTAATCATGCTGAAATACTGATGCTATTTGTAATGGACTTTTGATGAAGGCAACCTCTAAACTTTAAATCAGATTAAGCATGGTTCCTTAGCAAATAACCTAGGTAAAAGAAATTATATCTTCTCTGTCAAGCAACATAACCAAAATAAATTAAGATACTTCCTTTCAGCCAGCAATAGAACCAAAATAAATTAAAAATACTTCGTTTTAGCCAGCAACAAAACCAAAAGAAATCAAAATACTTCCCTTTAGCCAACAACTAAACCGAAATAAATTATTGCTTGATAAGAGATGTCATTTGATGTTGCAGTCAACTCCTTGATTCCAGCTTAAGTGGTTACTGCATGGCTTCACACTTCATATTAATTGACATCAGATATTAAAATAGGCATATAATTCTTTGTCAATTAGATGATATGTCATGATAGTACCGTATAAGGACAAACTTCTGGTACCAAGCCAACACAGGACTGCTGGTATCGAACCAGAACAAAATTTATGGTATCAGATCAACACTGCTGGTACCGGACTAGAACATAGTATTGTTGATGCTTACAAACTGATGTTTTAGCAAGTTCGTGAAAGATCAAATAAATTACATAAATCTACTAACAAAAATAAAATGTGAAAGTAAAACAAAGGAGGTAATAATCCATTGTTACCTTCAGCTTATTAACAAAACACAGTCCACACACCTATGTACAAAAGTTTTAAAAATAAATCAATCAATCAATGTGGATCAGTAGGAAGATCTTTGTCCTTACTGATCACCTGCATATCTTTATTTTGTAGCACATGTGTCAGAAATTCCTCTTTTGACAGGGGTTTGTTATAAATTCTCAACCGGTGGCCATTCACGAGTAGGGGTGTCTGATGTTCGTCAATTGTCTTTATCCTGATTGAACCATTATCATAGACAGTGTCAATCTCGTAAGGTCCCAACCAATGAGTAGTTAACTTACCTTTGAAGTTCTTGAACCTGCTGTCATACAACAAGGCCCAATCTCCCGGTTGAAATTTTTATTTTTGAGATACTTGTCATGCCATTTTTTCCTATGCTCTTGAATAAGGGTGGTTCTTTTAAGTGCTTCCTACCTAACTTCATCCATCTCATTAAGCTGCAAGAGCCTTTTTTGCTGGGCTTCATCTAAGTTCATGCCAACTTGTACAACAGTCTTGAAGGTTTTGATATGGAATTCTATGGGGAGAATCACCTGCTTCCCGTACACCAACTCGTAAGGTGTTTGTCCTATTGTATTCCTCCATGTGATTCTATAAGCCCATAAAGCTTCTACTAATCTATCAGCCCAATCCTTGTGGTGTAGTTGTATTGTTTTATTAAGAATGGACTTAATGACTTTGTTGGTAGATTCTACTTGCCCATTTGCCTGTGGATGATAAGGTGTAGATTTTCTGTGCTTGATTTGGTACTGTTCTGTAACAACTTTGACTAGATTAGAGGTAAATTGAGTCCCCTGATCAGTCACAATTTCTCGAGGTACCCCAAATCTAGTAAAAAAGTCATTAAAAAGGAAATCTACCATTGATTATTCACTTGCAGCTGGTAAAGATTTTTCTTCAACCCACTTAGTCACATAGTCAGTACATACAAGTATGTACTTTTTCTTTTTAGATGCAGGATTTATGGGCCCTGCAAAATATAATGCCCATTTTTCGAAAGGTTCAATGACTACTTGGGCTTGAAGTGGAATTTGGTCTCGTGCAATAGGCTTACCCATTCGTTGGCATTCATCACAATTGGATACATAAGTTCTAGCATCCTTGAAAATATTAGGCCAATAATAACCAGATTGGAGAAATTTATAGGCGATCCTCTTGTCAACAAAATGGCCTCCTCAAGGACCATCATGGCAAGCTTGCAGAATATCATGGATTTCATCTTCCCTTACACATCTTCTGATTACCAAATCTGGTCCCGTTTTATAAAGACAATCATCATGCCACATATAGTTTGCACTTAGTTGAATTACTTTTTGTTTTTCTCTAGGAGACAATTTCTGAGGCATCTTCCCTGTCACAAGATAGTTAGCTACATCTGCATACCAAGGAGTAAATGTAGAAATAACAAACAAATTTTCATCGGGGAAGTTATCATCTACTGGTGCATTATCTCCCAGATGAATCATTCTAGATAAGAAATCAACCACAAGATTATCCTTACCAGGTCTATCAATAATATTGATATTAAACTCTTGTAATAATAACAACCATCATGTAACTCTAGGATTTGTTACAGGTTTGTTCATTAAGAATTTGATAGCTGAATGATCAGTGTGTACAAAAGCTTGATATCCTTTAATATAGTGTCTAAATTTATTGATAGCATGGACTACAACTAACAATTATTTTTCTGTGACCGTATAATTAACTTCTGTTGGGGAAAGGCTTTTACTGAAAAAGTAAATTGCATAAGGCATTTGATTTTCCCTTTGTCCAAGAACTGCCCCCAGGGCTGTGTCTGAGGCATCAGTACAGATATGAAAAAGAAGGGACCAATTTGGTGCTCTTAATACAGGGGTACTTGACAATATCTGTTTTAGAATCTCAAAAGATACTTGGCATTCATCATTCCAATTAAATTCAGCTTCTTTAGATAATAACTTGAATAAAGGGGTAGCTAAGATTGTAAAATTCAGAATGAATCTTCTATAGTAGCCAACATGCCCTAAAAAGATGCGAACTTCCTTTTGTGAGGAAGGTATTCTGATTTGTGTGATAATATGAATTTTTGCGGGATCAACTCTCATTATAGAACCAGAAATGTGATGTCCCAAAACAATACCTTCAGTGAACATCATCTTTGACTTTTCATTACTTAGGGAAATATTAGTTTCCTTACACCTAATAAAGACTTTTTCTAGACTGGTCAAAGCTTCCTGGAATTCATCTCCATGGACTGTAAAATCATCCATGTAGATTTCCATGGAATTATTGGTCAGGTCAGAGAAAATGGCTAAGACAACCCTTTGGAAAGTGGCTGGG
Source organism: Picea glauca (assembly GCA_000966675.3). Classification (NCBI taxonomy): domain Eukaryota; kingdom Viridiplantae; phylum Streptophyta; class Pinopsida; order Pinales; family Pinaceae; genus Picea; species Picea glauca. Next base: position 586,482 of record JZKD02S1676701.1, on the reverse strand, counting down.
GCATTGCAAAGTCCAAAAGGAAGAACCCTATAAGCATAGGTTCCCCATGGGCATGTGAAAGCGGTCTTTTCTTGGTCTTCGAGTGCTATTTGTATTTGGTTATAACCACTAAACCCATCTAGGACCAAGAAATACTTCTTTCTGGAAAAGGTATCCAACACCTGATCAATAAATGGTAAGGGAAAATAATCCCTATGGTTGGATTTTTCAACTCCCTAAAGTCTACACATATTCTCCACTTACCGTTTTTCTTGGGAACTATGACAAGTGGAGACACCCATTGACTATCTGAAATGGGGTATATGAGATTGGGTCGAAGAAGTTTTTGCAATTCCTCCTTTACAATATCTTTGAGGGTTGGATTCATCCTTCTCTGAGGCTGTCTAACTAGTCTGATTTGGTCATTAGTGTAGATATTATGTGTGCATGTGTCAAGGTGAATGCCTTTCATGTCTGCATAATCCCATGCAAAGGAATCAAATTGTCTTTGGAGAATTTCAATTACTTGCGTCTTTTGTTCTGGTTCCAAACTGGAGTTGATATATAAATATTTTCCTAGACTAATCTCAACAATTTCAGTACTTTCTTCCTTCTCTGAAGAAGTTGGTGATAAAGTATATAATTGGGTGATATCAGGATGCCAAGTTTGTTGAAATTCAGAACTGAAAATATGTGACAATTCTGCAAAAGACCTAGGATATTCAATGCAGTTCGTATCAGCCAAAAATAAACTTAATACTTGTTCATCTGATTGTTATTGCATTCCTTTTATTTGTTCAAGTGTTAACAGGGGTATGATGCAATATTCTTCTCCATAAGGGTTTTCTAGCCAAACATGTATTTCTTGTGCTTGTTGAGGAGGAGGGAAGAGGACAAGCTTTTGGCTATGTGTGCCATTGGATATAGTCATCTCGCTAGATCAAAAACTGATAAAGGCATCTGTTGTGGTTAGCCAAGGGTGGCCAAGAACCAAAGGGTGTCTTGGTTTGGAGGATGATTTAGAATAGATGACTAGAAAGTCTACTGTATATTCCCAAGAAGCTAGTGTGACTATGACATCATCTAAACTTCCTGCAGGGCTAATGATCGACTTATCTGCCAACTCTATCATGGTTTGGGCTGAACGTAAATGGTTGATTTGGAGCTTTTTCATAGTGTCAAAATGCATTACATTAATTGTTGCACCCAGATCAATGAGTGTGTTTGGTAAGGAAATACCATTAATTTCAACAGTGACTACTGGGTTCCTAGGGTCATTATATTTATATGGCATTTCAGAAATAATTTCAGATAATTGTCCTACCACTTGAACAAGGGGAGGTTCCTTCTTCTTCCTTCCTGGTTTCTTAAGGCAAAGATCACTTATGATTTTGGCATATATGGGGATATCCTTAATGGCTTGCAGCAGAGGTATTTTTACACATACATTTTGTAACTCATCCTCTATATCTTTGTGCAAGGGTGGCTCAAGTTTCTTCTCTAATAGTCTTTCAGGGTAGAGTGGAAGATTAACTTTTTAGGGTATTCCTACAGACTGAGAAGTGGGTGGAATATGAGGGGAAGTCTCTCCTTCTACAGGGGTGGTTTGAGTATTTTCTTGTTTAGAATGATTATCATTTTCTTCTTGAATTATTATTCCAGAATTTGATTGATTTACAACTTTCTCGGATCTTTGTTGAATTTCATACGTGGGAAAGGTTTGGGCTTCTTCATTCTGTACAGGGTGGGTGGGTCGATTATTGGGGTTAGGAATTGGCTGGGCAGGAATTGTTGTTGGTCTAGGAGGGTTATGATCAACTTGGATTTGTGGTGGTTGATTGGCATTTATAGGTACTTGTTGTTGCTGATTAGGGTTCAAGGTTACTGTGAATTGTTGTTGTATCGGAGGTGGAGGTAAAAATTGCATCTGAGGTGGGATAAATCCAGGTAGTAATTGGGAAATGTTTATAGGATACTATGGATATGTCGGGTAAGAGGGACTCCCATACACAGGTCCCCTCCAACCTTGTTGCCAAGGTTGATTTTGAGCTTATTGAGGTGTCCATTGGGGATAGGGCATTGGAGAAGGACCCCATTTTTTCTGTTGATATTATGTATTAGGGTCATAAAATGTATTGGGGTTTTGTGCTCTCCAAGGCCTCCTAGAAGGGTACGAGTTTTCTTGTGAGACTCCTCCTCCCCTATACATGGCTTGCAGCTCAACCAAAGTTGGACATTTATATGTGGGGTGCTCTAGTGTACACATGCCACATACCTCCATGACATTTAATGGGAATTCTTTCTCAGGGTGCTTCTTTCTACATTTAGGACAAAAGATTGCAAAAACAACATCTTCTTCTTGCTTCTTTTTCAGTTTTAGGGTATCTAACTAGTTACTGATTGTGCTCAAGATGTATGTTTTAAAGTTTTCTAATAAGTTTCCTAACTGAATTCTGGTGACAGTCCCTGAGTTTTGTCTTAAATTTGTGCTAAAAGGATCTCTTGGTCCTTTGCCTATTTTATCTTGTCCTCTTGAGTATCTCCTACAATAATCTGCAATTTCTGCAAAGGGATTTGGTGCACATCTCCCGAACTTAGCAAATTTAAAACTTCTATGCAGTCATCTCTAAGACCTTTCAAGAATATTGTTCTTACTACAGTTGGGTCTGTGGTGAATAATTTTGATTTCTGATAGTTGTATAAGAACCTTTCTAAGTAATCTTCAGGGCTTTCATCTTTGGTCCGCTGCATTTTAAAAATGCCATTTTTAGCATTGTCCTTACAATAGTCTTGATATTTCCGTAAAAATGCGTCTTTCATTTGATCCTAGGAGAGAATTGTATTGTTTCCTAAGCTCATGAACCATATCAAGGCTGAGTCCTTTAATGTGGCTGGAAAGAGATTAAGTTTTGGGGCATCGTCTGAATAGTTATAACTTCTACATAATATGTCAAACTCGAATAAAAATAAATCTGGATCTTCAGTTGACATACCTCTAAAAGTGGGTAACGATGACAGTGGGATGTTCTTCATATTGATGTTTATGGAAATATCCAAGATTGGAAACCCGAAGGTCTCAGTCTTAGTGGCTACATTTTTGTTTCCTTCTTCTTCTACCATTTCACTAGGTATCCTTCCTCCACTGATAGATGGTTCAGAAACTGGATTTTGTGTGTCTTCTAAATGCTCAGTTTCTTCAGCAGATTCACGTTCTATCTGCCCCAATAATGATTCTTCATTTCCAGGTCCTTCTTTTGGAGCCTCACTAGCTTCCCTTGAACTTCCTCCTGGTGGAGTTTTTCCTGCACCAATGTCAGTTGAATTAGTGTGGGGGTTTGTTTTCAAGTCTTTAGAGCTTACAAATCTACCCTTATTATTTCTATATCTATGCATAAAATAAAAATTTGATACTTACTCAATTAAAATCCTAATGGAAGGTAATAAGGCAACTTGGCTTCGGAGAACCCCACTATAGTGGCCACGTGGCTCTTCACTCACGTCTTAAACGTTTTATCCTCCTCCCTCAAGTAGCCCTTAAAATAATTAAAAAAAACTATGCAAACAATCTAAGCTAAAATCACTTCCTACCGTTTGCAACTCCCCGACAATGACGCCAAAATATTGTGATGCTTATATGATTAGTATAATACACACATTAATTATCAATCCGGGATTCGTAATCAATAGAGTTACAAGACACCAGTAAGAGAGGTAATTCTGATGTCATGAGTATATAACTATTCTGGATTATGCATGTTGGGAATAAAGCAAACTGTCAAACTAAACACACTTTGGTTGTCCTTCACAGAGAGTCCATCTACTCCATTGTTGCACATGCAAGTATGAGATGGAGTTCTTTGACAAATCAACTCTGTTATCTGACCCAGAAAGTTAACTATGCAATCATACTTGAAAAAGGAAATCACACATTAATCATCAAGACATATCATGGGTAGTTCAATAGCAAATATATTGGATATGTTGTGGCTCACAATGATATGTTGTGAAATTCACTAGTTCTTTTCCAAATATGCTTGACTATTGTTGCCAATGTCTATGTCCACTAAAAGAAATCCAATTCATAAAAACAGAAACAGGGCATATGCAAAAACAAATTAAGTAAATATCTTAAGAAATTTTATGAACTATGCTACTAACATATGAAACTGTCAGAGACGATGAAATAAATTGAGAAATCAAAGCTACAACTAGTCTAACAATTACACTATTGAAATCAAATGCTAACACTAGTCTACAAGAAGGCTGACCTCTGTTGGGCAGTGAGCCCTTGCCGCTTCAATAGGTCAACAGTTGGAGTCTACCGTAAGTTTATCTTCAATCAATACATCACTCTTACTCAGATCTCAAAATATGAAATTAGACTATACTAACAACTCAACTCACATTCATTCATAAATGATCAAGACATGGAAATAAATTACATTCTTCTATTAAACTTCAAACTCAAGATATGTTCTACAATATGCAACGTTGCTTCACATGCTGTGTTATGCTATCTCTCCATATCTCCCACCATCCTTGCCACGACTATTTAAAAAGTCTCAGTCGTGAAACACAAGGAGGTGAAATATTTAGCAGATCAACGATTGTCAAATTTATACATTCGGTTACATATTTTAAGCTTCATCCTCATGACACGAAGTGTATGAGGATGAAGCAATAATCAAACTAGCTTAACATAGTCTTGCTAGAAACTTTGATGATCTAATAAACACTCAACAATTATCTTAGGTATGATCTGGAGCTAAACTTGGCATACTCTGTTTCCTGTGTTGGTACTGTATCACGATAGGTGAGATACAGTAGATAGTGCCAGATCCAAACATCACGCAATTGGTTGGTACCAGACTAAAACGATATGCGAATGTTGGCACCAGATCAAGACAATGAATGATCTGCAGGTACCAGATCTGATCGAAAGGTGCTCTTGGTACTAGATTCAAATAGTGGGTGATCTAGCGCATAAGTACCAGATGGCTTGGTTGACATAGAAGTGTCGGACTTGTCCAAAGGTCAAAGGCTACATATGGCAATTTAAACATTAGTACATGAAATATTTAATCTCCTAGCTTAATAAACCACAAAATGCATGAATTCAAGTATACTTTACCTCATGGCCTTACAAGTGACTGGAGATAGTGTTCTTTTTCATTTATCCAAGCTTAGGTAGGCCAAAAAGGTATAAATGAGGAGTATAATATGGTAATGGGGATGTCAATTTAGAGGCTCAACAAGATATTTTGGGCCCCTAAACATTGTTTTTTTGACTCACCACAATCAGACTGTAGAAGGAGTCAGAGTCTGACAACGGAATGTGTAGTTATCTGAAATACCTTTCCAACGGGCTATCACGCGCCTAAAACATAGATCGTATGCAAAATTTATGACCCTAGGAAGTTGAGGTACCAAATTACACCAACTTACCCATAGGGCCCACATGACTTTTGGCGTTTTACCTTCTAGGGTTAGGTTTTTGGATGTCTACGGTTTTGGCATTCACGAGTAATATGAAAAGGGCCTGTTATCCCCGATACCTAGGGATAACTAGGAGATCATGTCTCGAGGACCACATGGTCCTAGACATGGAGTACGAGAGCAGATTGACTTGAGCATGGCCCTTGAGGGCCATCTTTTCTTCTTCTCAGCCAGACTTGTCCTGCCAGCAGTACCAGCCTCCATCA
>JZKD02S1676701.1:524441-560821 GCA_000966675.3 Picea glauca | reverse complement strand
AGCCCACACTGGGTGAACCACGTAAATCTGTGTCTCTCTTGTATTGTGTGTCTTCTGTGTTTTTGTTTCTACATTTGTTTTATTTTATTGCTCCACGGTCCTGTTTTTCTAACAAGCCATGACTTATTCTATGAAATCAGAGAACAAGTTAGATGGAGCCTCTAACTTAAGAACGTGGAAGACAAGGATTGACCTCATCCTTGCCAAGAATAAAGTGATGGATATCGTGAAAGGAAAGATCGTGAAACCAGAGTTTGAAGAAGGAAAAGAGAAGGAACCGCAGAACGTTGTAGCTACGGAGAAGTTCAAAGACGGTGACATCAATGCCATGAGTATCATAGTGGACTCTATCAAATACCACTTGATACCCTACATCTCCCATCTTAACTCATCGAAGAAGATGTACGATGCCCTAACAAACCTCTTCTCGTCAGAAACATTGGACATATAATTAGTCTGAAGAATGAGCTCTGTGACATGAAGATGAATGATGATGACAATATAACATCATACTTTGTGAGAATCTCTCAGTTAAGAGATCAACTAAAAGCTCTTGAAGAGATCATCTCAGAGAAGGAGTTGGTAAACATAGTACTCAATGGTCTTCCCAAGACGTGGGATGCATTTGCCACAAGCATGAACACAAGAAAGGAGTATCCGAGATTTGAAGAAATTTGGACTTGTTGTGCTCAAGAAGAATCAAGGATCAATGCAAAAGAGAAACCCCAAAAGAAGTACGATGATCAAGCCTTCACAGCAAGATTCAATAACTCCAGGAACAAAAGGAAGTTTGGTTCAAAGAAGAAGACAAATCAAGAGAAAGACATTTCAGAAATACAATGCTTCAACTGTCGAAAGTATGGTCACTACAAGAATCATTGTCCCGAGATAAAGAAAAGGAAGGAGAAACACGAAGCATCAATTGCCGAAGAAAAGGAACCTACAAAGAAGAGTAAGCAGGATGAAAGAGACTTCTTCTTCCAAAGGTAACAACACTCTTCTTATTTCTTGTACATATCTAGTTTGCATCGTCTCTGTACATATCTTGTATATCTATCTCTTAGAAGATAATATGTTACAAGAAGAACTTCATCTATGGAAGAGCAACAAGATAAGGATTGCTATCATTATACAAGAAAGGATGAAATGAATCAAACAAATCATGTGAAAGCTATTGCAAGATAAGATGAATCCATCATGAAGAGACTTAGAAGAAGCAAAGACAGAAAGAAGTCAGTAATCAAGAGGAAATTGGAGAAAGACATATAACACCTTGTAAAAGGGAATGAGGATGCATACGGAAGCGCGGACTCTCCTAGATGGAGGGAGCCAATTATATATCACCATAAAGAAGAGCATGTATTCATACAAAAAAAAAGGATAATGAGAGAGATAATCCTATGATCTATAGAAAATAATAATATATATATATATATATATATATATATATATATATATATATATATATATATATATCCATGATAGTAGGCAGTACGTGTTCAGTCCGACCTTAGAAGAAGTCTTCTTCGAAGAGAGGCCTTTAAAGTATCCTTGGTTGTTCATCCACATCCATGATCCTGTGATGAAAGAAACAAATGGAATATTTAGGGCATGGAATCTACTCCATGGACCCAAGAGCTAAACACAAGGAAGAACATGAAGATTCAAAGAAAGAAAGAGAAGCTAGAACAACCAGTCATTGTATCAAGAATCACAATATTTCCAGCGTAATATGAACTCAATAAAAGCAATCAAGCAGAGGAACTGAAAGTCATGATGAAGAACAATGTATGGAAGACTTATGAATGAAAGCATTGCGAGATCTAGAACTAGAGGTTCTCCGAGATGGAGGGAGAAGACTATGATGATTACTTGTTTCTAGTACACCAGACATATCTCTACATGAGTCATTATATCATTCGCAACATCCATGAGTTGGAGTTCTACATCAGATGAATGTAAATAATGTTCTCCAGAGAAATTGAATAAAGAGCGTATGAAGAGCAACCTCAAGACTTTGAGGCATACCAGAAAGAGACCCTTGCATACAGATAGAAGAAGACAACTTGGTGGAGAACCTCCAGTGCACAAAAGAAGCGTGGTGAATATTTTCTATAACAAAGATATTTTATCAAGATGATTAATCAGTAGATCAGATCTCAATGATGACAGAAGAAGTGCCACATGGATATGTTCCAGTTTTCCAACAATGATATACTTTATTAATCATAACTACATAAATCCTTTAGAGAAGATCAGTGTTCTAGACCGAAGTACATTTGAAATCAAGCATTACATTATCCGTAATGAAGTCAAGAAAGGAGAAAGTGGTTCTCCAATACATATCTCCACAGATGAGCAGATAAGCATACATTTTGGTAAAAGATGAAAGAGCTTGTGTACTCAAGCTGGAGCTCGTGGAGACGACTTCCTTATTGAAAAAGGAAGAGATGACTCCTAGGTTGGGAGGGAGAACTAAAAATATTATTGAAGACATTCATTAAAAAATAGTCCAGCTTGGACAGATTCTTTCCTGTTTGGAAAGTGGATTGAGATTTCTGACGGACAATAATTTCCCATTGTGGTTAACATGGGAAATGGTCCAGATTGCTGATGTATCATAGACAATGACTTCCCATTGTGGTTAACATGGGGAGTGGTCTAGGGAAGTCTCTCTTCTTAAGGGTTACTCAAGAAGACCGGCCCGCCTTACCGAACATTGATTTCTCATTGTGGTTAACATGAGGAATGGTTCGTTTTGGAGGTTGATACAGGACAATCTTTTCCTCTTGTGGTTAACAGAGGAAATGGTACGAAGAATCATCCCTTAGGGTTTATACATTCTCTCCAGGGTGCACTTTGATTAGTGTAGGAGGAATGGCCCAGGGTGGGGAATGGTCCAGGCTCAACAATCAGGGACAAACATTCCTTAGGGTTTATACATTCTCTCCAGGGTGCACTTTGATTAGTGTAGGAACAATGGCCCAGGGTGGGGAATGGTATAGGTTCAGAAGACGGGACAATTATTCTTCCTTGCTTGAGAAGAATAGTCCAGATATCTCATTATTCTACTCCGAGGGCATATATTCTTTCAGATCTCATAGATGTGAGTGAAAGATTGGCCCAGATGATTCAGTTTATATCATAACATCGTTTCTGTGCAAGTTGATAGCAGATGCTTGTTATGAAGACTGTATGCCAGTAGATGTATACTACTATGGTGGATGTGTTCCATTGTTCGTGACTATACGTTACTAATCAAGTCCTTGTTTGCTACTTGGTGTGGTAGTGTACCACTAGATTATAGTTATGTACTACTATGAACATACACAATTGTGTTCTATTTTGTTTTGATTGCCTTGAATACTATCAACAATATTGGAAATGATTATTAGTTGGATGAATAATCAAAGGACAAAGATTTCCCAGATGGAAAATGGTTCAAAGCATTTACTCTTCTAGATTAGAAGAATGGCTCCTGTATCACTCTGTGGAGTGAGCATCATGTCTGATTACTCAGATAGAGTATGGTTTCAAGAGATGATGCAGTTGATGACATTGATGATGATAATGGTGCTCATGATCTAGTCGTGATCTAGTCTATACAACTATGTTGAGTCTACAGGGTGAATGGTATGTTTTTGTGCTCAAGACCATTACCTGTAATACCTCCCTAGCTAGGAGGCAGTGTTGATATTATGGTATCCGCGAGAGGTATTTACCTCCACGTGTAAACTTGACGAGGATAGAATACTCTGGGAAGCAAGAAGAAACTCTAATGAGTTGGCTAATAACCCTAGAATTCTTGTCGGCTCAAGAAGATAATTTATATTAGGTTATTAGCCTCCAAGAGAAGAAGTCGACTAGAAATAATAATATATACTGAACAGATAGATACCCATAATAAGAAGTTGGCCCAGGGAATTAGCCAGAATTAGTATAAATACAGGAGGCTAGTTCTCACTCTGGCAGGCAGTCTCAGAATTGCAGAGCAACACTTTTGTGCACTGCAGTTGCCCAATTTCTTTGTAGGTTTGGAGGAGAGTTGTCGTTGCAGTTGCTGCAGCTAGCAGTTACGCTTGGACTATCTCTTGGCTAGGGTTTGGACTATACGATCAACTCTTGTTGGTGCGCTATCCTTGGGGAAAGGTGCACTACCTTTTGTTTGGCTATCTAGCCTAGGGTTTGCTTCCGGAGTGATTCTCTGTCAAGGTTAAGGTGCTCGGAGGGTGGCTTCGACCTATGGTTGGGTGACAATAGAGATATTGTCAATGGTAAAACAGGCACATCCATTATATTCTAATAGTTGGAACATGAATATTGAAGTACATGGACTAAAGGGACTCTAGGTATCATTATGACAAAGATAAATATAGAAATTAAGAAAGAGAGTTGTCGTGTTATATGAAAGAATTCAGGGCCATCATAGGACATTGAACTTGGAGTACAATGTACATCCTAGATGTGCCTAGATAGACTTGGTTGTAGATGTGCGTTTTTCTATATTGTGAGCTTCTGCATATAAAGAGTTGATCTCTGTAATTTTTTTGAATGATTATTGTGCTTAAAGATGAAATTATATATCAATATCATTATAAAAGAATTGCATTGAAAGTAGAGGATTATAAATTAATGATTGATACATTCACATGGAGAAGAGAACATGGTGTAGACTAGTGGTTATTTAACTAGGGGGTGTCTAGTGGATCTCCATCTAGAGGTGCAATGTGCACTTTAGATGTATCTAGTCATTTCTTTTACTAAATCAATGTTTGAAGATTTGTATGTAATTGGAGATTCCTCCTTATGAACTTGTTATGACCTTTTTCTATCCAAGAAGAATCAATCAGCTCCAACTTTGTGCCCTAGAGACTCATTGGAGGATACCTCTTCTTCCTCACACATTGGATGATACCTCTTCTTCCTCACACAGATAAAACATATTTTGCGCCCTAAAGAATTAATGATGATATCTCTTCTTCCTAACTAAGATAAAACATATTCCCCTTTTAATGGTGGATTTTTCAAGCATAAATATCGATCAAGTTGTTGTTACATATTTTCTGATGTCAAATGAACTCTTAATGAAAAGATGATAAATGCTTCCATAGCCATTTGATTGTGTTTTGATAGACTTTTATATGCATCATGCAACCATAAGATATCAATACTCTATTTCATAAATATATTCAACCATCTCTTTCCAAAATTCAACTTCATGCAATACCTTGAATTTTTTTTTATGGATTCAAGCCTTCCATAGTTGCACAAAACTCCTCTATCGGAACTTTTCGTTTGGTTATCAATTGAGGTTTTATCATTTATACTCGACTACCTAATATTGAGGTTTTATCATCTATACTTGACTCCCTGATATTGAAGTTTGATTAGACTACCAATATCAAATCACAAGTTGGAAAGGATAAACATGGCAGGAAATCAAGCTATGAAGAGGTTTTTCCTTCAAAATTTTATTAGCTTTTATTCCCTTTCCGACAATTTGATAACATACAATTTTTAGTCTTGGAAACAATACTACAAAATAAAAGAAAAAAAAGTTTAATATGGGTCAAAACAATAAACATCTCATTCACTAGCTCACAAAGTGACATGGTTTTTCATATTTCATTTCCTTTCCTTCATCAATCTATCTAGTTTTTTTTGTTTTCCATATTTCATTTCCTTCACTTCATAAATCTATCTAGGTTTTTTTTTTTTTTTTTCTTAGAAGCAACATATAATCCCACCCTTTCAAGCACTTAAGTGAGAATGAGATTACTAGTAAGCCCCAATGGACCTAGGATTTTGGACCTACCCTTTATTGCTAATATATAATAATAACAAAAAGATGCTATTACATCAATGTAAGAACTTGCACTTCTGTCTCACAATTATTATGCAAGTGAATTATTCATAATATATGCCCCAAACACACAAGATTAAAATGGAAGTATTAATGTGACACAAAATCTAGACATAAAGGTCACTGTAATAGTAATATTTCTAATTATTATAAACATCACATAGATAACAATCATAAGCCAAGAAAAATTCACATGGTACCATCCATAACTTATGTAACATCCATAACTTTATTACAGAAGTGAAGGATAATGCCATAAGGCAATCACAGCAACCAAAGATTTTGCACCCAAATACACCTTCAATGCCCTATAGAGAATTTTAAGCAACGCTATTGATATGTATATATAACATATAGGAATTTGAAGCAAATAGAATACCGATATGATTAAACTGTGGAGTTTTAGATCTCTGTAGAGTTTTAGATTTTTGTAAGTGCATGTTTTTTCAGAAATACCCATTTTGACATTAGTTCATGCGGAGGATCACTTGGGCTCCATGTTGGGGTTGCATGGTGATCATAAGGATAGGTGCATGAGCATAAGATGGTGAAGTGACAAAATAAAATTGTTGCAGAACCATGGCTAATACCACTTTCGCCTCCAACAGAGCAAAATTCTGACCCACGCATATCCTTGGACCATTTCCAAATGGCATAAATGCTAATGGATGCTTTGCGGCTTTTGCAATTCCCTCACCAAATCGTGATGGGTTAAACTCTTTTGCATCATTTCCCCACAACGATGGATTATGGTGGATTGCAAGGATTGGAAGCAGAAGACCAGTGCCTGCAGGAATTGAGAGCCTTCCAAGCTTCATTGGTAAATTTTTTTGAAAATCATGGAATTTGATTCGAATTTAACCCAGTGTTATGCAATAGAATTTTATAAGCGGTGGAGTTCGATTCAAATTTAACTTCCTGTTATGCAATATTTAATTACTCCAAGTGCATGCAATCTTTAAACGATCCCATATAAATGAAACTTTTATATATGTATTACCTAGCAAATAATGTAAGAGCTACGGGAAGTCCCAGCATTGCTTTTGATTAATATAACCCATCAATAATGCAAACATAATAAAACATTCTATGTATTCATAATATTAATAAAATAATAATTAATTATTTATATTTTTCTTAAATCCAAAAGACATAATATAAATAAATTAATAATTACTTATCTGAATTTTTCCCACATCCAAAAATGTTGATAAAAACATGTAAGAAAATGAAATTTCATTTCAATATATTGATAGGAGATAAAATATTTGCTTGCTATTTATTTTAAAATATTGATTCATCAAATTTAATTAAGAGATTGATGTGAAGAGTTTATGATTATTTCTAGACTAGCAATCATTCAATTACAACAACATAACACCATAAAAGATGGCAGATGATAAAATCTTAATAGAATAGAATCAAGCTTATAATCCATGGATAAACAAAAAAAGAAATTTGTTATGTTGATCAATAGTAAAAGGAGGTGTGTCCCCGAGGTGTAGGACAATCGGTGACGGAGTGTGTTGTTAAGCCACTCAGTGATGTTAAAGTCACCAGTTCAAAACCTGCGGGGACAAAAAATCCAACCATGTTAAGGGTTGGTGTGGCTCAGGCCGGGTGCGATCCCTGGGTGATTTTGACGGCTTAGATGCCCCTGAGTCGCGGTTTCTCAAGCCACAGGTTAATCGCGTAGCCAACATGTCTCGCACAAATTAACAAAAAAAAAAAAATAGTGAAATGAGGCGTTCACCAGTTATCAACATAACAATAGGGTATGTAGCACCTAATTAAAGGAGTTCATAGCCTCATAGAACAAACGATTAGTTGTTGTTGATTGAATGCTTACAACACTTTATTTTGGAAATCATCTCATGCATTTTGCATGCATTATTCAAAAGATAGATTGCACCATGTGCATTAATTATCAACATACCCCCCTTGATGCTAAGAGGGCTCGCAATCTGATCTCGGAGTTTCAAAAACTGGACTTTTACAACTCTTTATATACCTTAGTTCTACTTCCTTCTTTGTATCAAATCTCGAACGAAATGATACTTTAAATCAAAATGTTTTTTCCTACTATGATGGACTAGATCCTACTATGATGGACTAGATTCTTGGCCAATTTGATGACACTCGTTATCACAAAATATCACTATAGGATGCATTTGTTTCTCTCCAATTTCTTCCAAAAGTTTTCTAAGCCATAATGCTTGTGTACTTATCGAGGTGACTGCAACATACTCTGCTTCTGTGGATGAAAGCACAACTATGATTTTCTTCTTTGAGTTCCAAGTAATCAAACCCAAACCAAAAGAAAAACAATTACCAGATGAAGACTTTCGGTCATCTAAACTATATCCCTAATTAAAACCACTAAAGACAACAAGATTAAACCTTTTAGAAGTGTAGTGAATACCAAAATTTAGAGTGCCTTTCACATACCTCAAAATTCTCTTGGGTGTCCTCATATGTATTTTAGATGGCTCTGTCATGTATCTTGAAACAAGAGAAACTGAATAAGCAATATCAGGTCTTGTGTGGGATAGAAACATAAAACTTCCAACTATACGTATGTATGTTGTCTCATCAACTATTTCAACACCATCATCTCTACACAACACAATTCCATGAGCAGTTGGAGTGGAGGCTAGTTTACAATCAACCATATCAAATTTCTTCAACGTATCTTTTGCATACTTTGTTTGACAAATGAAAATTTCATCCTCATTTTGATAAACCTCCATTCCTATAAAATATTGCATCAGACAAAAATCTTTCATCTCAAATTCATTCATCATAGAAATTTTGAATTCATCCTTCATCTTAGAATTGCTACCCATATATAATAAGTCATCAACATACATAATTACAATAAGAATATCATTACCTTCTTGTTTGTAGTAAAGTGTAGGTTCACTCTTACTTCTTTTGAAGCCACTCTTCTGAAAATATCCATTAATCCTAGCATACCATTCTCCTTGTGCTTGCTTGAGGCCATACAAAACCTTCTTCAACTTGTAGACTTGATGTTCTTTTCCTTGCACTTCAAAACCCTGTGGTTGCTCCACATATACTTCTTCTTCTAAGTACCCATAAAAAAATGCACTTTTCACATCCATGTGATGAATGCTCCATTTTGTTCAAGAGCTACTAATGAAATCATCATTCTAACAATTTTTTGTCTTACTACTGGTGCAAATGTCTCTTCATAATCAATTCCACACCTCTGTGTGAAGCCTTTAGCAACTAGTCTTTCCTTGTGTATGTCAACACTCCCATCATTATTTTACTTAGTCTTGTAGACCAATTTAGTACCAATCTTTTTCTTGTCATGTGGAAGTTCTATAAGTTGATCCTGTTATCCCCACTTTTTAGGGATAACTAGGAGATCATGTCTCGAGGCCCACAGGTCCTAGACATGGAGTACCGAGAGTAGGATTGACCTAAGCATGGCCCTGGAAGGCCCACCTTTTCTTCTTCCATTGTCTTTGTCTTGACAACAACAACAACATCCATCACCATCGACTTGGTCTTGTATCAAAAGAGGTTCTTGCTCCATGAGGTAATTGGTCCAGGTATCATGGTATGTGTCACTTTTGATCATTGAAACCTTTAAATATATGCATCTGATTCCTTTTATCTTTGACAACTACTTGGATCTTACATTTTCCCACTTGACCATGTTTGGGGGGGTTGACAGGGTGCCCTAGCAAGCCCGTGTCTGTAGGTTTTGGTTTGCCACTGGGGGATTTCTAAACAGCCATCATCCGCTCCCATCATAACACCACTCTTACATCTTGTTTCCCGCTCACCTATCCCATTCCCCTTGTCCAGGCATTGGGTTGACTTATTTTAGGACTGCACCTTACCTGGTGGGAAGAAGGGGCTAAAGGCCCAAAAGGTAAAAGCAAGCTGGTAAAAGATAAAAACCTAAGAATAAACCTCGAGATGCTTCTCCCAGGGATTCCCGAGAAAGCAATAAAAGGCTTCTCAGCAAGAAACAAGAGGGACCCGGAAAAATAATAAAACAAGACCTAGTCAGAGGATAGGGGGTCTCATCATGAGCCAGCCTATTAGATCCATGGGTAACTAGTAGTATGACATTTCCACCAGCTGGTTACCACGCCAAGGCAATGACTCTTGGTTGCATGGCCAAGGGAAAGGGGGTCTCATCACGAGCCAACCTTCTCATTTCTGCAAAAGTACTTGTGGGTAACGTTGTTAGCTCTGGTCAGCATGCCAAGGCAGTGTCCCCTGATTATCTCTTGAACAAAAAAGATAAAAAGAATAAAGGCAAGAATGGGCTTGGAAATAATGCATCCATGATAGGTACAACTCGCCTTCTACAAAGGCACCCACAGGTAACACTTATTCATCCTTGGCCCTCACTGCACCCACATGCTTGGACATCCCCTGGCCACATCACCTCACTTACATGGCTTGGATGAGGTCATTCTGGGAACTTTCCTTTTCCTGTGGACACTAGCCCAATAGGACGCCTTGTCCTTTTCCCCAGACTTGTATTACAAGATTGTGTAATGTCTTTGAGATGTTAATTGATGTATTAGAGATTTTTATGCATATGTTTAATAATATTAATGATGAGATGTGATTGACATTGCTATGATCCCTATGACTGATGAGCCCATGGAGGGCGTAGCCTTTGATCTGCAGGACCATACCCGACGAACATGTACCATTTGGACCGGTACACATGGGGAGATGATCAGTTCGGACCTCCATGGGGATGAAGAGCCCACTAGGTGGATGTTGAGACCCATCAAGGAGCAAAGACAGGACAAAGGTTGGTCAGAGGCTTTGCATCGAAGAGAAAGAGGACGTTCCACCAGAGGCACCCCGACATAGCTTAGCCTAGGGGGTTGAGCCCTTTTCACTGAGACGTTGGCCTTGGAAGGCCTGGGACGCCACCTTTGATGACCATGATGTCATCCAACCTATTAGAGGTCTTTGGAGGTAGACTAGGCAGTAGTGGCACGTGTGGCATGTTGGAGAAGCCCCTGTAGGGTTAACGTTTTTCTCCAGGATGTTTCATTTGCCTTAGAAAGGGATGACGCCTCTCTTAGAGGGGCCTTTACTCTCTTTTCTTCTTAATTAGAGTTTTTACTTAGCATTTAATGTAAAAATAATATGATTTTGATATTATGGCCTTGTCGGCTTTTTTATGTCCTAAAAGGTAAATTAGGTCATTGATACACTATATATTGAGGGTTTTGACTCTCATTTTATCATAAAAAACTCACTCACTCATTAGTGAGGTTTGAAATTTGCGCCCTATCTTGGGTACTTGGCTGATTTAAGGAAGGCACACTTGTTGAAGGAAGATAATTTTGGCATATTTTGGCATTTCTCTTGAAGGAAGGTGTTACAACTAGGGTTTGCATGTTTGCTATGGGTTTGCAAAAAATATTGAATGAATGGTTGTAGTCTTATATTCTTGCATATGTTTATAATTTGCTGACTAAAACCCTAGGTGACAAGCACACAAGTAGATTCTTGTCTCATGTCCCCTGATAGAGAATGTTTCAGCCATTGAAGAGGAAAAGAGAGCTTAGCCATAGCTACACTGCTTTTTCCTCTTCCCCTTTGCTAGCCGTACCTGTTTGATCTCAAGAAGGAGAACACGTCCCAGGCCTAGGTTATCTACACTTAGGGCCATTTTTCTTCTAGGGTTTGATGATAGAGCCTTGCTGTAGAAATACTCTCCCTCATTTGACTCTCTTGTCTTGACTTTATCTTTCATGCTAGCCATTTTTTCCATCTAAGGAAGGAAGAGAGAGCACGAGGCCTTGCCATAGCGACACCGAAGTGAGCCTCTCTCCCCTATGGTTTTGTCTCTGAGGCCCTACCATAGCAGCACTTCAGAGCTCTTCCCTCCAGTCCTTAGACTTCCTCCTTCAACCCTTGCGTCCTCCTTTATATTGACTCCATTTTACCCTAGAAGGCACTGATCTCAAGACCTCCAGCATTGAAGTGGAACTTGATCACAAAATCTCTCAAAACTTGAATTTCAAACCCTAACTACACTAAGCTCAACTAACTTACTGACCCTAGTTGCTGACATCATCCTTGTTTATTACATCTTTAATGCAACGATGTTTCATTTTATGAGCAATTGAATGGTAGTTAAAGGCATTAATTGAGTTAAGTAGTGATTTGTTGCATTGAATGTCATATCATTCTAGTATTTATTGGTGAAGTGACATTACTTTTATTTTCATTTTGTAAACATTGACTTCGTCAACATTTACTTTCAAATTGCTTATATTGAATATCAAATAGTCTTTGATATATATGAAGTACTAACCAAAGCCTGCATATATCAGTTTATTGTTGCTTTGTTCTTGGGCATGGATTCTACTTGGTTATCTTTGTTGGATATAAGTCGAACTATATGTTCCGGTGGTGATCTGTGAAGGGGGAACTTGTCATTGTCTGATTATCCTTTAGCCTCTTCAAAACCCCAGGTCACCAGGGACGTCTCCCTTGGGCCTCACCTCCCTAAAGAGAAAGAACCTCCCCATCAGGGTGACATTGGGTGGGATAGGTTCCTGTTACGCCAGTTTGGCCTTCTACTTTATAACCTTTCTTCCTAGCTACAAACTGTGCGATAACATTTTGGCGCCGTTTCCGGGGAACACTAAGTCAATTCTCCTCAAAACGACAAACCTTTTCAGTAAGCCTTGCCTCAGAGCCTTATCTTACAAGATTACCTGGCGACTCCACTAGGGTGTTTTCCCTTATCCTTTGATAGTTTCAAGCAAATTATTTGGCGACTCCACTAATATTTTTTAGGGTGCCACCTTACTTTCTGTGATATTTCCAAGATATGGGATCATGGCACACTGGGAATGAATGTATCCGACTATTGATTTCAGAAAATTTCAAGGATACCCAAATTACTTTGATACAAAATGGGTAAACAACTCTCCGAGATTTTGTGGTCTTCCAACTCCTCACATCGTAAATGTTTTGGAATATATGAGCAAGACGAAGTTGGGAGGAGAGGATGCCCTTATAAAATTGTTCATATTCACTCTGCCATCCTACTTGCAAGATCGGTTTAAGGGTTGTTGCAAAGACATGGGTATATCATCTTTCATACACCTCATCAGTAGGTTTATTGACTTTACCAAGCCATGTTGCCAAATGTATGAAGATTCCCTTCAAAATCTCACAATAGCTTTGGATAACGAGGGATTCACTACTAAGATCATAACAGATCTCAGAAATGCATATCGCATTCAACATCAAGAACCCTTTGATGTGAAAGAAGATATTTATGAAGAACCTTACCAGCCCCTTGAAGAGGAGCAAGATTTCTCCCATGATTCAACAAAATACAAGAAAGATATAACTAGAGACGTGAATTATGAGGATGAAGCACCAGTAACTGCTCCTCAGTCTAATGAATCTCTCCAAGATCCTGTCCCTCCTGCACGAGATGAAGAGAATGAGGTAAGTCATTTTCCTTTCCATTTTTTTGATGATACCTTGTTCTATGACTCAAAGAGTGAAGAAGAAATGGAACCCTTGGACAACCTAGATCCCCTATATATCAAGACTGAAGATGTAGAGGCAGATCTTCCACTTGATGAAGCTATCCAAATACTTGAAGATGAGGAAGGATTAAGCAAGGTAAATTATTCCCCCTTCCAAGTTTTCAATGATTCTTTACCTTATGATACAGAGAGTAGAGAAGTATTGAATGTTTTGACTCCTCCATGTTATGACACTGATACTGACATAACTGATTTTGACGAGTTCATACATGTTGGGAGACGTAGGTGGGATGTAGTTAGTTATGATATGGATCCCATATATGGCATAAAGAGTCATCTCCGAGTGTTGCCTTTGCAATTATCACAACAAGCTCTTGACTAGTGGCAACTAGGAGATGAGATTTTTACTGACGCTCCCCAAACACCCAAGGTTGACCAAGTACAGTATTTGCCTGATGTTTTTTGGTCTTAACTTGAGGCCTTTGATGAGTACTCCTCCAATAACTTAGATTTACCCTATGAAGATGACTATCAACCGCCACTATGCTCAGATTTTGATAGGAGTAAAAACATTGTTTGCCTAAAGAAGGATTTTCATGACCTTTTTCTCCAACTACCTGTTATTACTTTTCCTCATTGCTTCATTGAAGGTATAGTTGGGAAGTATGTATTTTACATTGATTTTCCTATGAGGCAAACCCTATAATGCAAGGGCTGGTTGAAAACTACGAGTTCGAGACTATCTTCTCAGTGTTTCAACCTTCCCTTGAGAGCTTTCCAATCCTCTGATAAATCTTTGTCAATTCCTTCCAGAGCTCCAGAGTGCGAAGACGTCCCAGGTAGACAGTTACCAACCCTCAGAGTCAGTGTTATGAACCTTGGAATTTTCATGACCCTTTCCGTAGGTGGATTGAGTGCTTTCCTCAGATATGGATTTGGTAGGATTTTATCCCTCCCACCCGCCTCCATGAGTTAGACTTTGACATTTCCGATGATATGATATATACTCTAACTCATGACATTTTTGTGCTTGATTTATCACTATTTTGGTTTATGATGAAGCACAAAGGTAGGTATCGTGGGACATTGCTGGATTGGCTACACTGGTAGTTTGACTACATCGAACATCCAACCAACAGGTAAGTAGAGGTAGGTGCTTTGCTTTACATTCGCATGTTGATTGTTTTATTTTAGTATATATATCTATATGTATGCTGGGGTGGCATTACCACCCCAATTTTGTTACTGATACTTCTATCAAGATTGAGCAGGTCTGCAGGTTATGCCATAGATGCTGAGGTTCTCATGCGCTCTATGGTGAGCACATGTTCCCGAGTTGGAGCCAGATGTTATCCCCACTTTTTAGGGATAACTAGGAGATCATGTCTCGAGGCCCACAGGTCCTAGACATGGAGTACCGAGAGCAGGATTGACCTGAGCATGGCCCCGGAGGGCCCACCTTTTCTTCTTCCATTGTCTTTGTCTTGACAACAACAACAACATCTGTCACCATCAGCTTGGTCCTATATCAAAAGAGGTTCTTGCTCCATGAGGTAATTAGTCCAGGTATCATGGTATGTGTCACTTTTGATCATTGAAACCTTTAAATATATGCATCTAATTCCTTTTCTCTAACAACTTCTTGGATCTTACATTTGCCCACTTGACCATGTTTGGGGGGGTTGACAGGGTGCCCTAGCAAGCCTGTGTCTGTAGGTTTTGGTTTTCCACTGGGGGATTTTTGAAAAGCCATCATCTGCTTCCATCATATCACCACTCTTACATCTTGTTTCCCGCTCACCTATCCCATTCCCCTTGTCTAGGCATTGGGTTGACCTATTTTAGGACTGCACCTTACCTCGTGGGAAGAAGGGGCTAAAGGCCCAGAAGGTAAAAACAAGTTGGTAAAATATAAAAGCCTAGGAATAAACCTCAAGATGCTTCACCCAAGGATTCCCGAGAAAGAAATAAAAGGCTTCTCAGCAAGAAACAAGAGGGACCCAAAAAAATAATAAAACAAGACCTAGTCAGAGGATAGGGGGTCTCATCACGAGCCAACCTATTAGGTCCATGGGTACCTAGTAGTATGACATTGCCACCGGCTGGTTACCATGCCAGGGCAATGACTCTTGGTTGCATGGCCAAGGGAAAGGGGCTCTCATCACGATCCAACCTTCTCATTTCTGTGAAAGTACTTGTGGGCAACACTGTCAACTCTGGTCACCATGCTAAGGTAGTGTCCCCTGATTAGCGCTTGAACAAAAAAGATAAAAAAGAATAAAAGAATGAAAAAGAATAAAGGCAAGAATGGGAATGGAAAGAATGCATCCATGACAGGTACAACTCGCCTTCTACAAAGGCACCCACATGTAACACTTATGCATCCTTGGCCCTCACTGTACCCACATGCTTGGACATCCCCTGACCACATCACCTCACTTACATGGCTTGGATGAGGTCTTTCTGGGAACTTTCCTTTTCCCGTGGGCACTAGCCCAATATGACGCCTTGTCCTTTTCCCCAGACTTGTATTGCAAGCTTGTGTAATGTCTTTGAGCTGTTAACTGATGTATTAGGGATTTTTTTATGCATATGTTTAATAATATTAATGATGAGATGTGATTGACATTGCTATGATCCCTACGACTGATGAGCCCATGGAGGGCGTAGCCTTTGATGTGCAAGACCATACCCGATGGATAGGTACCACTTGGACCGGTACGCATGGGGAGATGATCAGTTCGGACCTCCATGGGAGCAGAGACAGGACAGAGGTTGGTCATAGGCTTTAAACCGAAGAGGAAGAGGACATTCCACCAGAGGCACCCCGACATAGCTTAGCCTAGGGGGTTGAGCCCTTTTCACTGAGACGTTGGCCTTAGAAGGCCTGGGACATCACCTTTGATGACCATGACATCATCCAGTCTATTGGACGTCTTCAGAGGCAGACTGGGCAACAGTGGCACGTGTGGCATGTTGGAGAATCCCCTTGAGGGATAACGTTTTACTCTAGGATGTTTCATTTGCCTTAGAAAGGGCTGGTGCCTCTCTTAGAGGGGATTTTACTCTATTTTATGCTTAATTAGGGTTTTTACTTAGCATTTAATGTAAAAACAATATGATTTTGATATTATGGCCTTGTCGACCTTTTTATGACCTAAAAGGTAAATTAGGTAATTGATACACTATATATTGAGGGTTTTGACTCTCATTTTATCATAAAAAACTCACTCACTCATTAGTGAGGTCTGAAATTTGTGCCCTATCTTGGGTACTTGGCTGATTTAAGGAAGGCACACTTGTTGAAGGAAGACATTTTTGGCATTTCTCTTGAAGGAAGGTGTTACAACTAGGGTTTGCATGCTATTTCATGCTAATATGTAAGTGTTTTTTCTGCAAAACTTCTTGAATGAATGGTTGTAGTCTTATATTCTTGCATATGTTTATAATTTGATGATTAAAACCCTAGGTGACAAGCACACAAGTGGGTTCTTGTCTCATGTCCCCTGATAGAGAATTTTTCAACCATTAAAGAGGAAAAGAGAGCCTAGCCGTAGCTACAGTCCTTTCTCCTCTTCCCCTTTGCTAGCCGTACATGTTTGATCTCAAGAAGGAGAAGACATCCCAGGCCTAGGTTATCTACACTTAGGGTCATTTTTCTTCTAGGGTTTGATGATAGAGCCTTGCTGTAGCAACACTCTCCCTCATTTGAATATCTTGTCTTGACTTTATCTTTCATGCTAGCCGGTTTTGCCATCTAAGGAAGGAGGAGAGAGCATGAGGCCTTGCCATAGAAACACCACATTGAGTCTCTATCCCCTAGGGTTTTGTCTCTGAGGCCCTGCCATAACAACACTTCAGATCTCTTCCCTCCAGTCCTTAGCTGTCCTCCTTCAACCCTTGCATCCTCATTTAAATTGACTCCATTTTACCCTAGAAGGCACTGATCTCAAGACCTCTAGCGTTGAAGTGGAACTTGATCACAAAATCTCTCAAAACTTGAATTTCAAACCCTAACTACACTAAGCTCAACTAACTTACTGACCCTAGTTGCTGACGTCATCCTTGGTTATTACATCTTTAATGCAACAACGTTTAATTTTATGAGCAATTGAATGGTAGTTAAAGGCATTAATTGAGTTAAGTATTGATTTGTTGCATTGAATGCCATATTGTTCTAGTATTTATTGGTGAAGTGACATTACTTTTATTGCCATTTTGTAAACATTGACTTCTTCAACATTTACTTTCAAATTTCTTATATTGAATATCAGATAGTCTTTGATATATATGAAGTACTAACCAAAGCCTGTAAATATCAATTTATTGTTGCTTTGTTCTCGGACAAGGATTCTACTTGGTTATCTTTGTTGGCTATAAGCCAGAATATCTGTTCTGGTGGTGATCTGTGAAGGGGGAACTTGTCATTGTATGATTATCCTTTAGCCTCTTCAAACCCTAGGTCACCAGGGACGTCTCCCCTGGGCCTCACCTCCCTAAAGAGAAAGAACCTCCCCATCGTGGTGACATTGGGTGGGATAGGTTCCTGTTATGCCAATTTGGCCTTCTAATTTATAGCCTTTCTTCCTAGCTACAAATTGTGCAATAACATATCCCAAATACCATTCCTATGAATATAATCTATCTCTTCTTGCATTGCTTGCACCGAAACCTCATTCGTACGTGCATCCTCAAAACATGATGGTTCAAAATAATCCTTGGAAAGTAAAGAAAATCTTACTATCTCACCTATTGGATTTTCTTCATGTGCTTGACTTGTACTTTGATAAATGTCACTTAATCTTCTTACCTTCCTTGTAGAACTTGAATTTGAATATGGGATTGCACTTGGAACTGAAAAACTAGATGCAAAGCTACTTGTTTGATTCATAGCACTTGGAATTGAAATATTAGTGGGATGCTCATTATCAATATCATCAATAATACCCCTATTCAAAATAGATTTTGACATATCAACATGGTCTTTTTGATGACCATAAACTACGCCTTCATTAAAAATCACATCTCTTGACACAACAATGCTATTAGTGAGAAGACTATACAACCCGTAAGCCTTACTTTGTTCACTATATCCAACAAAAATGCATGACTCACTTTTTGGATCTAAATTTTGTCTCTTTTGATCAACTACATGGACATAGGCTACACAACCAAAGACTCTGAAATGATTAAAAGTAGGATTTTTTTTATACCAGGCTTCATATGGAGTCATCATATCAAGTGTAGCTGTGGGACATCGATTGAGAATGTATACATTTGTACCAAATGCATCACCCCAAAAAGAGTTTCTTAATCCCTTGGTTTGTAACATACTTCTTGCCATTTCCACCACTGTACGATTTTTTTCTTTCAGCTACTCTGTTTTGTTGAGGTGTGTAAGTAGTGATGAGTTGTCTTTTAATGACATTCAGATCACAGTAATTATGAAAATATTTTGAATAAAATTCTCCTCCACGATCAGTCCTTAAGAATTTTATTTTGCAACCTCTTTCATTTTCCACAAGGGCTTTAAACCTCTTGAATGTATCAAAGGCTTCATCCTTGGTCTTCAAAAAATAAACCCAACACTTTCATGAGTAATAATCAATAAACATAATAAAATATAATGACTTACCCAAACTCTTTGTCTGCATAGGACCACAAATGTCTGAGTGAACTAACTGAAGTGGATAATGCCCCCCCCATGCATTTCCTTTTCAAAATTTCTCTCTTGCATGTTTTCCTTTAGCACATCCTTCACAAACCTCCTTGCATTCTTGAACCTTAGGAAAACCATAAACTTATTATTTTGATGTTAGATGCTTCAAACTATACAAATTCAAATGTCCATACCTAAGATACCACAACCAAATTTTTTCCTCATATGCCATATTGGCAATATGATTGTTATGTTCTCCAAACATCAATGAGAATATCCTATTCTTTGACATAAGAAAAACTGTAACCACCCTATTTCCTCGATTCTTATCATAAACTGTACATTGTTGATTTTCAAACACCACCTAATAGTTTTTCTCACACAATTGGCCAACATTCAATAAATTATGCTTTAATTGTGGAGTGTAATAAAATTATTTAACGCTTTTCATACCTTCTTTAGTATGGACTTCCATATCTCCTTTTGAGATGAAGATCCCCTCGGGGATCTGATTACCCATTGGTGTAGAGTTATGATTAAAAATCTGCGCAACTTCAATATCATGTTGGTCTTGATTTTTATACGGGCCCAAATTCCCTCACTGAAGAGAGTTCTATGTTCTCTATTAAGGCACCTTAAGCACCCCTTCGCATGGTGCTAGGATCTTCTACGAAAAGTCGATCCTTTACCTGTATGGCGCTATCCCTTTTCTCTCTCTCGACTATAAGTTATAACCAAATGCTTATTGGATGTCAGAGGTCACATTGGTTCACATTTACAATCCTTCCTTTTCCTTCATCTCGATCTGAAATGAAGTCATTCCTACATCACCTTCCCTTAAGAACTTTATCTCAGTGTTAATCCTCCATGTGACCAAGAGCTAGGAACCTCGTTTTTATCATCGTCAGACCACCAGTCTTACCCTCAACTA
The DNA here is from genome assembly GCA_000966675.3 of Picea glauca. NCBI lineage: Eukaryota > Viridiplantae > Streptophyta > Pinopsida > Pinales > Pinaceae > Picea > Picea glauca. Next base: position 540,842 of record JZKD02S1676701.1, on the reverse strand, counting down.
TCACGAACTTACTCCCTTCTCATCCCGTCATTCAAACTTGCAACAAACCTGCAACTCTCAACTATAGCTCATGGCCTCTCATACACAAATTCAATATGTTAATTCAACCGGGTTGCACACATAGAAACATAAGATACATAAAATACATGATTTCCATTAATGATCAATCTCTATTACAATAATATGGTTGTTATGGGTCAGGACTCGATCTTACATTGTGCATGCTCCTCCTTCACTGAAAGGATTACATATAAATAAGAATGAATTTTTGGATTGGATCCTCTCAGATCCGATCCAACCTAGATCTATCCCTTGAGAATAGTTAAAAACATACTTATTACAACGATTAGATGCTAATAATAAACAAACCATATCATCTACCCAAATATAGAGGAAAATCAAATCCTCTGTAGCCACATCACCTTATGGAAACTTTGAGATTTTGGATAAGGTTTGGGAGGGTTTTTTCGCTCCAGCATCAGACTCCCACGGTTAAATTTTTTCATGATATCCTGATCATGTGTCTTCTTTGCTGCACCATCTTCTCTCTCTAGTCTTCATTTTACCTCATGCATCATACGCTGAGCCTTTCAATACTCAACAATGAGTTTCAAATAAGCCTCTGTAGAAATCCTCCACACCTTCTACCCAATACCTCACCAAGCTTCCTCTTAAGCTTTGTCCTTTTGGTATCACATGTTCTCTCCTATGGAACCTTCTGAGCACTCATATGATCTTTTTTGGCTTCTACATCTATTAACTCTTCACGCAAGAAATGTTTCCCTGCTCTAATACAAATTTGATGAATAGGGATCTTAGTACCCACATATGGACATTGCTCAATTATGATTAAAACTACGGGCAACTTCAATATCGATTTTCTCTTGATTTTTATATGATCCCAAATTCCCTCGTTGAAAAGAGTTTTTTGTTCTCTGTGATGGCACCTTAAGCACACCTTCGTATGGTGCTAGGATCTTCTATGAAAACTTGAGCCTTTACCTATTTGGCACTAGCCCTTTTCTCTCTCTTCACCAGACATTATAACCAAGAGATTATTGGATGTCGGAGGTCGGATTGGTTCACATTTACAATCCCTATATTTTCCTTCATATCAATCTGAAATGATGTCATTGCTATGTCACCTTCCCTTAAGCATTTCAGCTCAACGTTTATCCTCCATGCGACCAAGAGATAGGAACCTTGGTCTTATCATCGTTGGACCGTCGATATTACCCTCAATCATCACAAACTTACTCCCTTCTCATCCCGTCATTCATAACTTCAACAAAACTGCAACTCTCGACTCTCACTCATGGCCTCTCATACACAAATTCAATATGTTAAGTAAACCGGGTTACACACATAGAAACATAGGATACATAAAATACATGACTTCCATTAATGATCGATCTTGATTATAATACTTTGGCTACTATGGGCCATGCCTCGATATTGGATTGTGTAGGCTCCTCTTGCACTAGAAGGATTACATATAAATGAGAATGGATATGAGGATCAGATCGTCTCAGATTTGATCCACCCTCGATCTATCCCTTGAAATCTATTAAAAACATACTTAATACTATGATTAGACACTAATAATAGACAAACCCTATCATCTACCCAAATATAGAGGAAAATCACATCCTCTGCAACCACATCACCTTATGCAAACTTTGATATTTTGGATCAGGTTTGGGGGGGGGGGTTTCTGGTCCTGCATTAGACTCCAATGGTTAAACATTTGCATGATCTCCTCATCATTTTTCTTCTTTGCTGCACCATATTCTCTCTCTAGTCTTCCTTTTACCTCATGCATCATATGATAAGCTTCTCCATACTCAACAATGATCTGTAACTAAGCCTCTATAGAAAGCCTCTACACCTGCTACCCAATACCTCACCAAGATTCCACCCGAGCTTTGGCCTTTTGGTATCATATGTTCTCTCCTTTGGAACCTTATAATCACTCTTATGCTCTTCTATGGCTTCTTCATCTACCCACTCTTCACAAAGGAAAGTTTTACTTGATCTGACACCAAATTGATGAAGACCCCCTCGAGGATCTCAGTACCCACAAGGGCAAAGTTATGATTAAAAATATGTGTAGCTTCAATATTGAGCTGCTCTTGATTTTGATATGGGCCTAAATTCCCTCGTTGAACAGAGTTATGCGTTCTCTGCTATTCTTCCTTAAGCACCCCTTCACATGGTGCTAGGATCTTCTACGAAAACTCAAGCCTTTACCTGTCTGGTGCTAGCCATTTTCTCTCTCTCGGCCATACGTTATAACCAAGCGCTTATTGGATGTTGGAGGTTGGATTGGTTCACGTTTATAATTCCTTCCTTTTCCTTCATCTTGATCTGAAATGTCATCACTGATACGTCACCTTCCCTTAAGTGCTTCATCTTAACGTTAATCCTCCATGCAACCAAGAGCTAGGAACCTCAGTCTTATCATTGTCGGACCACCGATATTACCCAGAATCGTCACAAAATTTCTCCCTTCTTGTCCCATCATTCGAACATGCAACAAACCTGTAACTCTCAACTCTCACTCATGGCCTCTCATACACAAATTCAATATGTTAACTCAACCGGGTTGCACACATAGAAACACAACATACATAAAATACATGATTTCCATTCATGATCGATATCGATTACAATGCTATGGACACTATGGGTTAGGCCTCAATATTACATTGTGAAGGCTCCTCTTGGACTGGATGGATTACATATAAATAAGAATGTATATGAGGATCGAATCGTCTCAGTTCTGATCCACCCTCGATCTATCCCTTGAAATCCATTAACAACATACTTAATACTATGATTAGACACTAATAATCAACAAACCCTATCATTTACCCAAATATATAGGAAAATCGCATCCTCTGCAGCCACGTCACCTTATGGAAACTTCAATATTCTGGATCAGGTTTGGGGGGGGTTCGGTCCTGCATCAAACTCCCACGGTTAAAAATTTTCATGATCTCTTGATCATATTTCTTCTTTGCCGCACCATCTTCTCTCTCTGGTATTCCTTTTACCTCATGCATCATACACTAAGCTTCTCCATACTCAACAGTGAGCTGCAACTAAGCCTCTATAGCAAGCCTCCACACCTGCTACCCAATACCTCACCAATATTCCTCCTGAGATTTGGCCTTTTGGTATCACATGTTCTATCCTTTGGAACCTTCTAATCACTCCTATGCTCTTCTCTAGCTTCTGCATCTACCTACTCTTCACAAAGGAAGTTTTTACTTGCTCTGACACCAAATTGATGAAGACCCCCTTGGGGATCTCAGTACCCACAAGTGCAAAGTTATGATTAAAAATATGTGCATATTCAATATCAAGTTGCTCTTGATTTTTATATGGGCCCAAATTCCCTCGTTGAACAGAGTTTTGTGTTCTCCGTTATTCTTCCTTAATCACCCCTTAACATGGTGCTAGGATCTTCTATGAAAACCCGAGCCTTTACCTGTCTAGTGCCATCCCTTTTCTCTCTCTCGACTAGACGTTATAACCAAGCGCTTATTGGATGTTGGAGGTCAGATTAGTTCACATTTACAATTCCTGCCTTTGCCTTCGTCCCGATCCAAAATGACATCACTGCTACATCACCTTCCCTTAAGTGCTTCATCTCAACGTTAATCCTCCATGCAACAAAGAGCTAGGAACCTCGGTCTTATAATCGTTGTACCACCGGTATTACACTCAATCGTCACAAACTTACTCCCTTCTCGTCCCATCATTATAACCTGCAACAAACCTGCAACTCTCGACTCTCTCTCACGACCTCTCATACACAAATTCAATATGTTAAGTCAATTGGGTTGTACACATAGAAACAAAAGATACATAAAATACATGATTTCCATTAATGATTGAGATTGATAACAACACTATGGACGCTATGGGCTAGGCCTCGATCTTACATTATGGAGTCTCCTCTTGCACTAGAAGGATTACATATAAATAAGAATGGATATGAGGACCAGATCCTCTCAGATTCGATCCACCCTCAATCTATCCCTTGAAATTAGTTAACAACATACTTAATACAACTATTAGACGCTAATAATCAATAAACCCTGTCATCTACCCAAATATAGAGGAAAATCACATCCTCTGCAACCACGTCACCTTATGGAAACTTTGATATTTTGGATTAGGTTTGGGGGGAGGGGGTTCTGCTCCTGCATCATTTTGAAACAAACTCGAATGTTTTTTCATCACCAAGCTTGATCTTGGATTTGAAGCTTTCATCCATTGTAGAAAAAAGCTCCTTATTTCCTGACATGTGGTTAGAACACCTTGAATCTAAATACCAAATATCTTTAGTACCATTTTCATTTTTGTCATAAGATAAAAATAATTTGTTTGGAGAGGGCTCATCACCTTCTTGAGCATAATTAAAACTTTTGTTATTATTACCTTCTTTTAATCTACAATTCCTTTCAAAGGAACCATACCTTTTTCAATGATAACACTGAATATTTCTTTTATCAAATCTGCCTCTACCTCTACCTATTAAATAATTATGATATTGAACTCTACCTTAGACTTGGTTTCTTTTGGTGCTAGTGTTGGCATCTTCATTATTTGAAGTTTGTAATTTCAAGGAAAAATATTTCTCATCACTTTCTTCAAATGAATCTCTCAGTATTTCTTCATGGGACATAAGAGATCAAACTTGGTGATCGAACTGAATAGTAGACAAATCCTTGCTTTCTTCAATGATTATGGCAATGTGGTTCCACCTTGGTGTTAGAGACCTCAACACATTTTTGATCACAACCTATTTTTCCCCAATTTCTCTAAGAGTAGTCATCTTATTGACTACATATTTTACTCTCACACAATAATCACTTACATTTTCATCTTCTAGCATCTTCAAATTCTCAAATTCTCTTTTCAATGTTTGTAGTTTGAAAAATTTGACTCGATCACTGCCTTGTTAAGCTTCTTGTAGAGTCTTCGAGGAATCCTCTATTGTATTTGCACCTGTAATTGTTGGAAATAGGCTTGTATCTAGAGATATTTGAATATGAAATAAAGCTTGAGCATTCTTCTTTCTAGATTCCTTCTTAGTTACTCTATCATTTACAGTAAGAGTGGTCCAATATTTTGGCTATGCATAATCTGTTTCTACAATCTCCCATAAAACTTTCCCTATCAAAAAATTCATCATATTGATGCACCAATAATCATAATCACTTCCATTAAATTTTGGAGTGGGTAAGGAATTAGATTTTGACATGATTATCTGAAAACAATAACATGCTCTGACACCAATTGAATATTCTATGCAGTCATATATTTGGACTAGCTAATCATTCAATTACAACATCATAACACCATATAAAATATAAAAGATGATAAAATCACAATAGAATAGAATCAAGCTTACATTCCATGGATAAAAAAAAGGAAATGATCATTTTGACAACTACACACAGAAAGGAGGCGTTCACCAATTATCAACATAACAGTAGGGTAGGTAGCGCCTAATTAAAGGAGTTCATACCCTCATAGAAAAATTAGTGCGTTGCTCCTGATTGAATACTTACAACATTTTATTTTGGAAAACATATCACGCATTTTTCATGCATTGTTTGGACATACAAACTATATCTAAACACTAACTGACATAAAAGAAAATAGAAGGTAGATTGCATCATGTGAGTTAATTGACAAGACTACATAATCTTGCATCAATTATCAACATGATGTAAGTTACACAAGAATTTATTTTTAATTATTAAAAAATATTTAATTCAATATACACTATGTTTAGATAACTTTGAATTTACCTCGAAATTACTACTTTATCACTAAATGATTGTTAAGAGAGGGAAATCATTCTCACAAGCGATAATATACAATGAAAATGATGGTTAAGAGAGGGCATTAACTTTGACAATTGACATGTGAAAAAACATATTATTTGATAACTCTTCTTATTATTGTTCCTAAATAATGACATCCTCCAAAATTTTACACCACCGAGAGTTGTAGATACTTGGAGGGAAACATGTTTTCCATCAGTTATTTGTATTCGATGGTCTCTGAGAAAAGTTTTTGGTGCATAATTCTATCCCTACATAATCCACATACATACTAGAGTGCATGATCCTCAAAGCCATTGAAACATCAAAATCCATGGCATACACTAGATCTTTAGCAGAGACTCTAGTAAAGGAAAACTAGTCCTTAAGGTGCTCGCTTGCTCGACCTCTCCGTGCTCGCTAACCTTACAATTGTGGTAGATCCCCAAATTGTTTTACTTGGATTTTCCCTCTCTTCCATTTTATATGAATTTTCATCAAATCAAACCACTCTGTTTATTTAGTGTATCCACAAAGAATAAAAATCTTGCAATCACAGAGGAAAAGGGAGGGAACTATGGTTTTTATTCATCCAGGTGAAAAAATTACCCTTGTTATTTCATGTTTTTCTCAACATTTGGACTACAATTTCATCAAAAGAAGCACAACAAAGTCTTTCTTTCGAAACTCTCATAACATATCTGCAAATCAGTGGGACTAAGGTGTTAGAAAAACAACATCGCGGAGCAATAAAATAAAACAAATGTGGAAATAAAACACAAAAGATACACAATACAATATAGACACATATATACGTAGTTCACCCAGTGTGGGCTACATCCACGAGATAAATTGTGAGGTCCTTCCTTTTTATTATCCAACAAAATGAAGGGATACAACCTACAACACACCCATTGTAACTTCCTCTTCTTTCTCTCACAACCTCCTCTCTCAGAATACAATATTTGTGATAATACACAACCACAATATAATTCTCTCATAAGAGAGGGTTGCCTTCTAGGGAAAAAAACCCTAAAACAACTTCTACTATAAGATTTGCAAAGTTATAATAAACGGTTCAGATTGACTATGAAATTACAATATTTTACAAGGCAATTTTTCCCGAAATTTCGCTTCGGGGGCACTGCCCCCGAATCCCTCACCAAGGGGGGGATAATTTTTTTTTCGTTGCCCCCCCTACCGATATAGTGGGGGGAAATCCCCCCCACACCCCCCATCAGGGAATGGGGTCCAAGCACGACTAAAATAAACCTTTGAATCAAGAAGATAATCAGGCTCCACAACCAACATAAGAGTCCTTTCTAGTTTTACAAAGAAACTACAACTCTTACTATAAATTTATGCCTTCTTATTAAAGGACATTATTCACTGGTTTTAATGCAAACATTACATAATTTTCAAGTTTTTTGGACTATTAAAATTCAATTTAAAATTATTTAAATTTATTTTGATGAAATTATCTTACACAAAACATCACATACAATATTAAAGGAAAGGAAGAATATGATTTATTATAGATAAAACAACAAATCATAGAAGGATTACTATTACATTGCCACTAAATCATGCGTTTATTGGATTTCTAACACAACACCAAACATATTGGAAGATGTAAAACAAAACTTTGGGAAGATGCGTGTAATCCCTAAAGAAATCTTGCTTGACTTGTACTTAGATTTGGCAACTGTTAAAGAACAGTCAACTGGAAACCACCACAACTTCATCTATTTATTTAGTTGTCCTCCCATAATGTCCTAAGCATTTTTTCTGTTTAGTTGTGAGTAGAAATGCATACAGACTGAAAATCCATGTTTGTGAGCTCAACCTTTCTCATTTTTCTACTAATTATGGATTAACATAGTTGTTATCGCTCGTTTTTCTACTGATTGATGGATTAATAGAGCTGTCATCTCTCCATGTGGACATAGAATTCTACTTCTTGGTAAATAGAGAAAACATCAACCTTTTCCCTTGTGCTTACCTTTGCTTGTAGGTTTTTATGTTAGCTTATGGAGCTTCAACGGGGACTGGATAAAGAACTGGATCAGTTGTATTGTGGCATGCCTTGCTCTTAGTTTTTTCTAAAGCTAACATTGAGGATTGACAGTTAGCATTGAACCATGAAGCAAAAGGGTCTCAATGTAGGTGGAGGAATGGGCTAGGGTGGAGGTGTTCTCAACAGGCATCTGATGAACGACGAGCTTAGGAGTATTAACAACAAGAAAAACAACAATGGTACAAGTATTTCCGGGTCTGTACCTTTCATAGATTACTATTCATTTATATTAACTTATCAATATTCTTGCAAGATATGTTTCATGTTATAGTTGTTCTTTATCAAAAAAGTTTTTTAAAACCCTTTTGTAGATCCGAGATATTCTTTCAGTCGAAAAGAAACTAAAAGAAAGAGACATAAAATATGAAAAACGAGTTGTGGAGGATGAAATATTGAACGCGAACCAAGTTTTCTTCCATGATCCTAATGGTTACTGATAGAGATCGAATCAACATGTCGTTCATGTCACTCCTCTTCTATGAAATCAACCATGCTGCAGTTTTCTTTCCCTCAATATAAACCTAAAATAAAGGCGTCTTTTGTGAAATCAACCTAAAATAGAGTGCTCTTATGTGAAATCAACCATGCTGCGGTTTTCTTTCTCTCAATATAAACCTAAAATAGAGCCATAGGATAGCAGACGATAAATCACTTTAGTTTCCAATAATGTTTCTTCAACACAAACAAACTTTATTTTGAGTAAGTTTTTTCTTTAATAGCTTAACACAATTATTCTTATTAGTCCCTGCCAAAGGCCAAGGCAGGGACTATAGCTTTCACCTCGTGGTCAACGAGAATTGACTGCACATTACATGGTGATTTCTGTGGTATTAGTTGTTATACTTTGTAGAATCTTTAAATTAAATGATAACTTTTTACCCATATATTTATTATTTCAATTTTTTTTCCAAAAACTCAAATATTTTACTATTTTCCTAATTTTTTCTATTAAATTTTTGATTGGTTAAAATCATTTGGTTGTGACATAATTAACTTGGTGTATGCCTTTTTTTTAAATTATTTTTTAAAATTAAAAATTATTTTATAAATCAAATTTAAATATTTGCTGCAGTGGACGCATGCCAAGAAGTTGCAGTCGATCCTTGCTCTTGTGGCTAGCTGCATGCATTCCAAATGCTCCTCCGCCTCTCCTTCTGCCTTGGGTGCCGAAGTTCTTGAGGTATGTATCTTTAACAGTGTGAATCTCATGCCTATCTTTAGCATTTTCGGTCTGTATTCTATGTAATCTAAGCAACATCGAAGTTAGTATTTATGGCCTTTCGAATTGTCAGTACCTCATACATGTTTTGATAAGGAGTAGCTGAGTGATAATGTTGCAGTACTCCAGAAACATGTGGTTTGGCCTACCCACCATCCAATTCACTGATGGTGACATCATTTATGGAAGGAACCAAATGACTCTGTGTAGAGGTAGACGAAACATGTGGTTTGGCCTACCCACCATCCAATTCACCGATGGTGACATCATTTATGGAAGGAACCAAATGACTCTGTGTAGAGGCAGACAACACAGATGATGCGATGGTAAATGACCATGACTGTAGAATCCCACTGATAGAGCTGTCGACTGTGGATCCTCGGTAGTTGTTCTCGCTACTTTTCACAAATGCAGACTTTGTTGGATTTGATAATGTCACAGAAGCACTAGAGATCATCAATATAATATTAGATATTCTGAGGCTTTATATCACTGTAAAGAACCCACTATATACCCCAGACATTTCTGGATGTTTCAATTTCCCTTTTAGCATGCATTTATCGCTACCTACCACAGCTCTACAAGTGCAATCCCATCGATATGATCCTCGTATGTTTAAGTAAATAGAAAAAAATATAGAACATTTCAGTCAGTAGAAAATATATGGAAGTCATTTTGTAGGGTTTCTATTTTTCCTTGGAATTTAGATTGTCTATCTGCATTTCATTCATCCTTGTCCCAAAGTTTTTTTTCAAGTTCACACACAACATGATACTTGGGTGTTTGAGAGACAGAGTTAGACAAACTAACATAATATCTGTGCTCCTCCATGAAGGACTGAGACCACTCTCCAACTCAAACTGGTCATCAACTTCAACTTCTCATTCGTGGTCTCAATCTTCTATCCGATTCGACCATCCTTGTACCAGACTGAGAGGAGGAGAATGAGAAAAATAGAAATTCAAAGTATGGTGAGAAATCATGTAATATAACCAAAGCGAAGTACCTCTTTAATACAAGTAGTGTATTTCATGTCCGTACGCTCTATGTGTGTATATGATGGCGGCTTATATAGCCCAACTATAGTCGAAGGTAGTTTATTCCCCTTGTAGCAGAAGGCGGTTTATTCTGTGTTCCTCCCTTTGTAGCCGAAGGCAGTTATTGCCTTGTCTTATTCTCATTCAATGCCTTACTTTATAGCTCTGCAAGTAAAAGCCAATTGTGAAAGGTCGAGGTCATTGAAGCCAATGCAAGGTAGCACATCCCTTCCCTCTATCAAGTTATACCTAATCTCCCTCCTCAACTTCGAGCAAACATACCCTTCGAAACATACAGTACAAGAAATGGTTAGAACCATGTTAAAAGATTCCAAGTTGGGTGACACCTTTTGGGCATAAGAAATACATAAAACAATTCATATCTTGAACATAGGAATGATCATAAGTAATAGTGATAAGACTCCCTATGAACTATGGAAAGGAATATCGACAAATGTGAATAATTTTAGAGTGTTTGGAAGCAAGTGCTACATCAAAAGAGAAGATGGCAGGATTGGAAAATGGGATAAAAAGGAAATTCTCAGAAGCCAGGACACCTCATCAAAATGGAGTTTCTAAAAGAAAGAAACATACAGTACAAGAAATGGTTAGAACCATGTTAAAAGATTCCAAGTTGGGTGACACCTTTTGGGCATAAGCAGTACATAAAACAATTCATATCTTGAACATAGGAATGATCATAAGTAATAGTGATAAGACTCCCTACGAGCTATGGAAAGGAATATCGACACATGTGAATCATTTTAGAGTGTTTGGAAGAAAGTTCTACATCAAAAGAGAAGATGGCAGGATTGAAAAATTTGACTCCCGATTTGAAAAAGGCATATTTGTCAGGTACTCAAGCAAAAGCAAGGAACACACTTGTTTTAATCTGAGACTCAACAAAATAGTGGAAAGCACCAATGTACAGATTGACGAGACAAGTGTACGGAATCTCAAAGAAGAAAGTAGAGACTCAATAGATCAGGAAGGAGAAGAGGAATTGAAAGAAGAAGCAAAATCAGAAGAAGAGGAAGAGCAACCAGAAGTCGAGAAAAAAAGAATATTACCAGTAAAATATTCATATATCTCTGAAAACTCCTAGTAGACGAATACAAAAAAATCATCCACTAGAACAAATCATTGGGAAAAGTGATACAGGAGTTGAAACTCGGATAAAATTATGCTCACTAGAACAAATAAATCTACCATTGTTATCCACAATTGAACCTACTAGTTTTGAAGAAGCCAGTGTTAGCACTAGGAGTCACCTTCAGATTGCATGGAAGGCAAGCCCAATACCCATCAGGTTTATAAGTGAATGTAAGGGTGTTTAAAGGGTCAAATGGAAAACGACTCAAATGATAATGTTCTAACTCAGATAACAGGGCTAGCATGCACCAAAAATCAAGGTCTTGGCTAACTTCAATCAGTAGTTTGGGAGTAAGTATGAATAGAGGGAAGACTTTAATAAGATAAGTGTAGGGGCTACTGTAAACATCAAGTCTACAAAATCCTAAGGAGGAAAGTTTCTTAACACAAGATCTTCTTGAACTAAGAAACTAAGGAAGCTAAATAAACATCATGATAACATAATGATCAAACATCCATCATAACATCACCACAATCATTCATGTGAATCTTTCAAAGCATGAACATTTAGCATCATAAGAAAATAAGCTGGAAGAGAAGATGATTTCTATTAGTCAAAATGTCTTAAGTCCAGTACATCACTAGATCACAGTTACTTCATAAAAATATTACAGTCTAAGGGAGCCTTGCTCAACCATCCGAACCTACTAAATCATTTGATCTATCTATTTATAACAAAAGGGAGACAACAACTGGAGGTATGAGCTGGCCTCCTTCCCTTGAAAATCTCTAAACATTTATTTGATCTAACAACTTACTTAACAACCTATGCTATAAAACAGGAAAATGTTGGTGACTAATCCAACCAAACTTCAAAATGATTTGATTCCCTTTTGTTTCGCAAATCCTTGTTTTCCATGTGTCTTTCAAAGCATGTGGTTGTCTTCATGATGCCAGCTGTTGTTTCTACAACCTTCTTCATCATCAATTTGTCCAAAGTTGTTAGCTTGGTCCTCCTAGATCCCTGGTGTTTGTTGGTATCTTCCTTGGGTAGCAAATATAGGTAGCGCACTACAAGGAGAAAAGGTAGCACCTATAGGTAGTGCCACTATGTTGCATATGTGTGCAAACTCTGTTCTCTATGAAATATTAGGCAGCTCCTCTACGTAGTGCCACTGTGTTACGTATATGTACAGACTTTGCTTGCTGTGAAATATTAGGTAGCACCTGTAGGTAGCATCGATGTGTTATGCATGTATTCCAACTCTGTTCTCTGCCAAATATTAGGTAGCACCACTTATGCTGCGTCTGTGTGTAGGTCTAGGTAGCATTGTAAGAAATGCAGCGCCTTCAATCTTGAACATGTGTAGAGCAACTGATGGCCTTTCATGATATCAAACCCATTTTATTTAGGCGTCTTGGCAGTACAGAAGCTAGTGAATTTTACCACTGAGGGAGTTAGCACTTAGAAAAACCCAAAACTATGATAGTTAAATGCTTAGAAGCCTATATAGATGGAAGAGGTAATATTTTAATATCAATTAACCCTCCCAAAAAGGAACCATCCTAAAAAAATGGGGCTTATACCAACTATTTTTTCATCTTGACACTTAACCTCACACTCTTTCGGGTAGAAAGAGGATCTTCAATTGGCACAACATACTTCTTCTTCTTAGCATTGACATGATTTTTAAGTGTAGTTGTGCTCTCCTTAGCTGCTGGTTTGTCATTCTCAGTGGCAGCTTCAACCAACACCTGTAAATTTCTTTGGGCTACCTCATATTGAAAATGCTTCAGCTCTACCTTTAGCTTCCTATTATGAAACTAGAAATCTATGTTCTTCCTGTAAATATTCTTTAGTTTTCTATGAAGGGGTTGGGCCCTTCTTGCTGCAAACCTTGCCAAGTCAAGGGTGTGAATATAACCATCCATAAGATCTGTCATCTTGGCTCTGTCAGACATGGCTTCCTTTTTCAATTGAGCCACCTCTTTTTTTTCATCTTTAAGTTGCCTGATAAGTCTCTTGAAGGTCTGACTGTTAGGAGGAGCAATGTTATGCACAGTCTCAAGAGGTTTTTTCTTAGTCTCTTCTTCCACCTGCATGGGAACTGTCTTGTCTACCTCATCAGGTTTCTTGGTGGCTTTTCTTTTACCTTTCTTCCTCTGCATAGGGGTTTCTTCTTTTATTTCCACAGGCTTATAAAAATCTTTCACAGAGGTTTCATCTTTTATCTCCAAAGGTCTTTTAGTACCTTTACCCTTCCCTTTCTGTACAGGGGCTTCTTGTTTCTCTTCCACGAGATTTTTAATGTTTTTTCCCTTCTTCTTTTGAATAGGGGTTTCTGGTAAAGACTACTCTTTGAAAACCTCCTTAGGAATTGATGACCTTGTGAAAGGTCTTTTACCCTTGATTTCGACTACTGGAGGAGAAAAGGGAAAGAGTAGCTTCTTCCCTTTCTTGGATGTATATTTGGTAGAAGAAGGAACCTCTTCTAACCCCGATGGAGGGGGTGGTGAAAAATATCTTTGTGGAGAAGGACAAACTTCCTCCTCAACTCTTGTGACCTGCTTGTTGACCTCTAAAACTTGAACAGAGGCTCTGCTCTTTCTCTTCCTATTGGTCCCTACTTTAGTAGCACTGGTGGGTGACAGAGGAATTGCCTTATGTGATTGAGTATTTGATGCTTGATCTGTCGGATCTTTTAATGACTATGGTTGAGTTTTAATTTTGCATGCATTAATTAACCATTTGAGAAACTTAGTGAAAGAATGAGGAAAGAAGAGGAATTATGACAGCCATATACACATTTGCAGATCTGAAATGAAATAATAGACAACAAACCATAACACGCAGATTGATAACGGAGTTCGGCACAACTTTGCCTACGTCTCCGGGCCTTTGTCTCTGTGGGGGAGGCTTCTTTATTTCTGTTCAAAAGATCAAAAGTACATCGCTGCAGTTCCAATTGGCTACAAGACTGATCTGGTCATGTTCTTCTAGATCTCTAGAACTCTGCAAAGAAAATGCATGCAAAACAGATGTTCGAAGCTCCCAGAAATGGTCCAACAGTGTTTGCTCCTCAATATCTTCCCTGCATAAAAATGGATTTGGCTTGGCTTCTCTTCAGCATAACTCTACTATGACTACTTTCTCATGGCCTCAAACAGGCTTGGTTTATATATATTTGAAGTTGGTTGCTCATCTCCAACTTCCTCCCAAAATTTGGGCTCCAAAAATGCCCAATATCTCCCAAAAATGGAGAAAATCAATTAATAATAGGCAAAATATCATTAAAAATCCAAAAACTTAACAATAAAACCCACTTTTTAATTAAAAATAGGCATTAAGCCCCTGGTACCTAGCGCGCGCCCCTAACTGCATGGTCATATAGCTCTGAGGTGGCCGAGCGCCAGCCCAAAGGGCTGTGCGCTGGCCCCTAGCCCGAACTCTGTGGTCATGTGGCGCGTTGGCATAAGTCCATGGGCCAAACAATATTATAACTACCCGCGCACTCTGTCGGATCAGTTCTTGGGTCACATGGCAATGGTTATGGTTAGCGCGAGGTCTAAGGGCTAGGCCCTATCCTTTACCCCCGCTCTCCTGGTCACGGTCATGTGGTGTGTTTGCGTTGGACCGTGGGATGGGGCTAAGCCCCGACCCTTTTCCCCCACCGCATATGTTTTAATTCGAACATAAATCATTGTATTCCATATGACTATTAAGTCATACCTGTGGGGTGGGGGGTTAGCCCAACCCTGCTAGTCCGTTTCTCGGAGTGGAGGTCGTGGGTTCGACCTCGATCGAGCCATAAGAATTTTACATATAAACATTAACCAACCATAGGGTGCCACGTGGAAGCCCACGAATGGGCCACGTGGCACCTAACCAACCAACCACAAACTGCCACACGTCAAATGCTGATTGGTCCATGTTTCATGCCACGTCAACTGCCGTACTGCCCTATCATCCTGCCATGTCAGCTGCTGACGTCATTCGTGCCATGTGTCACCCTTACAGTGGTGACACGTGTCACCCCTGGATTGGTCCAACTGTTTGCCCATACGTCCAAAGCTGCTTGACACATGTTGCCTCTTGGAACTGCCATGTGTCGCCTCCTGGGATTTCCACGTCAACTATATGGCCGTATGACCTGTACAGTCATCATGCCACGTGGACTGTATGGACTGTACATTCATCCCCTTTTTTTACCTATTTGGCTTTTCGGATAGAACACGATATCTTCCGCATACAGAGCCCGTTTGACGAAGTAAATATACCACTGAAATCAGGAAGATGAGACAAACACAATGGCACTGGTTTCGTCGCATTCCGAGCACTTTCATTTTTGAGCATTTTTCAAGCTCTGCCAGGCTTCTGGATCCAATTCTGGATCACACCTCCCCACAAATAGACCTTTTGGTCCCCAAAAGGTTACTGGCCAGTCAACAAGATCAAGATAGGCCACCCGGCTTGTCCTCTGTCTCTGAACTCTGTCCTGTGCACCTGTCTCATCAAGATCAACTGTAACACAATCATGAAAACTGATAGTATATTGTTAGCCATTTGAACCCTGTTACATCTTACTGAAGCCACTATCATCCATGTAGAAAACATTGCTAATGACAGCATAAAAAAGACAACTGCAAAAGAGCTGATATACTTGAGATATTTGCACGACATGAGCTTATCTTGAAGCAACTTATGATTGATTTTCCATTCAACAATCATGTCTTGTTCTTGCTTAAGATCAATTACTTCATTTGAAACAATTATTGGTTTGTTTCTTGCTTGCAATGCCTTCTTTAACTGTTCCATTGTTTGAAGTGTTTTATTTGCTTTAACATGATGAGCATGAACCACATAATCTTGACTTGCTTTAGTGAATTGATATTGATTCTTTGTCCTGTAGAAAATTGCCTTACGATCATACAAGTATGGAATACCTAATACCATTCCACATTCTCTCAACAACACAACATCACAAGTTACTTCGTCCACATACTTAGATGAAATTGCAAATTTGATTGTGCACTGCTTTGTTATGTGCATCTGATGATGATTGCTTATCCATTTAAGTGTGTAAGGCTTATGATGAATTTGTGTTTTTAATCCCAATTGCTTAACCAATTCTT
>JZKD02S1676701.1:511242-524206 GCA_000966675.3 Picea glauca | reverse complement strand
GGTGTTGATGGAGGTGAAGGAGGAATCTGAGGATGGTCCTCTTCCTCTTCACTTTTTCCCTTTGAAGATCCACCCAAAACTGGTCTCTTTCGTTCCAGGTAATCCTCGTACAAAAATTTCACCATCTCCGACATAGCATGGAATGTTTTCCGGAACTCTTTCTCATCTTGAGAAATCCCTTCTTCCGATGCCATCTTCTCGCTGTGAGAAGCTCTCTTTCTCAATCCAATTAATGGATTCTATGAAACAAGATTGCCTTCACCATGCTGTAGCTTTTCCCTGGTCAACATGCAAAACTCAAATCCAAACATCAACTAGCTCTGATACCACTTGATCCGTCGGATCTTTTAATGACTATGGTTGAGTTTTAATTTTGCATGCGTTAATTAACCATTTGAGAAACTTAGTGAAAGAATGAGGAAAGAAGAGGAATTATGACAGCCATATACACATTTGCAGATCTGAAATGAAATAATAGACAACAAACCATAACATGCAGATTGATAACGGAGTTCGGCACAACTTTGCCTACGTCTCCGGGCCTTTGTCTCTCTGGGGGAGGCTTCTTTATTTTTGTTCAAAAGATCAAAAGTACATCGCTGCAATGCCAATTGGCTACAAGACTGATTTGTTCATGTTCTTCCAGATCTCTAGAACCCTACAAATAAAATGACACGCAAAACGGACGTCCGGAGCTCCCAGAAATGGTCCAACAACGTCTGCTCCTCAATATCTTCCCTGCATAAAAATGGCTTTGGCTTGGCTTCTCTTCAGCATAACTCTGCTCTGACTTCTTTCTCATGGCCTCAAATAGGCCTAGTTTATATAGATTTGAAGTTGGTTTCTCATCTCCAACTTCCTCCCAAAATTTGGGCTCCAAAAATGCCCAATATCTCCCAAAAATGGAGAAAATCAATTAATAATAGGCAAAATATCATTAAAAATCCAAAAACTTAAAAATAAAACCCACTTTTTAATTAAAAATAGGCATTAATCCCCTAATACCCAGCGCGCGCCCCTAACTACATGGTCATATAGCTCTGAGGTGGCTGAGCGCCAGCCCAAAGGGCTGTGCGCTGGCCCCTAGCCCGAACTCTGTGGTCATGTGGCATGTTGGCATAAGTCCATGGGCCAAACAATATTATAACTGCCCACGTGCTCTGTCGGATCAGTTCCCGGGTCACATGGCAACGATTATGGTTGGTGCGGGGTCCAAGGGATAGGCCCTATCCTTTACCCCCGCTCTCCCGATCACGGTCATGTGGTGTGTTTGCGTTGGACCGTGGGCTGGGGCTAAGCCCCGACCCTTTTCCCCCGCCGCATCAGTTTTAATTCAAACATAAATACATTGTATGCCATATGACTATTAAGTCATACCCGTGGGGTGGGAAGTTAGCCCAACCCTGCCAATCCATTTCTCAGAGTGGAGGTCGCGGGTTCGACCCCGACCGAGCCATAAGAATTTTACATATAACCATTAACCAACCATAGGGTGCCACGTGGCAGCCCACGACTAGGCTACGTGGCACCTAACCAACCAACCAAAAACTGCCACATGTCAGATGCTAATTGGTCCATGTTGCCTGCCACGTCAACTTCCGTACTGCCCTGTCATCCTGCCACGTCAGCTGCTGACATCATCCATGCCACGTGTCACCCTTACAGTGGTGACACGTGTCACCCCTGGATTGGTCTAGCTATTTGCCTGTACGTACAAATATGCCTGACACATGTCACCTCCTGGACCTGCCATGTGTCACCTCCCGAGATTTCCATGTCAGATGTACAGTCGTACGACCTGTACAGTCATCATGCCACGTGGACTGTATGGATTGTACAGTCATCCCCTTTTTTTACCTGTTTGGCTTTTCAGACAGGAGGCGATATCTTCCGCATAAAGAGCTCGTTTGACAAAGTAAATATACCGCCAGAATCAGGAAGACGAGACAGACGCAATGGCACTAGTTTCATCGCATTTCGAGCACTTTCATTTTTGAGCATTTTTCAAGGCCTGTCAGGCTTCTGGATCCGATTCCGGATCAATTCTAGATCCAACTTGAAATGATAAGTAACAACAAAATTCTCCCATGAAATCTCTTTCTTACCCAATTCCTTAGAGACTAGCATTCTGATCAATCCAGAATGGAAGAGGCTAGAATCCACATCTTTAGATTTGGCTTGTATCTTGTCTGACATCTTACCTATACTTCTTAACAAGTAATAGGGAATATTCATCTCAACCTTACTAGTAAAATGTAGCAACAACCTTACATGGTACTGGTACATTTGTTAAATCTCCCTTCACACGTAAAATATCTCTGTATGATCTTCAATATTTTGTCAAACTGTTCAATCAATTGACTCCTTGGCATACTTTTAGACAAATCATTGGTTTGATATTCAGGTTTAAAAAGATCTTTAGCATAGGCTGAACTCAAAGCCATGGATTTGAACCACTTTTCACCTGTAATGGGGATCCCTATTGCAGTTGAGATAGAGGCTTCAGTTACCTCAAATTCCAAATCCCCAACCTTGGTTTTCCTGCCATCACAGTGTAATGAAAACTGTCTTGCTACATCTAGATGGCCTCTCTGCATGTTCTGGCAGAAAGAGAGGCACCCTACTCTTTGAAAGGCCTCTCTTGACATGGGATATGTATCAAAAATATGCATGTCCACCGGTTCTGTCCTAAAAACCTTGCCACCTTTGTGTTTCTTCCTCGATTGAGGAGTCTCCATGGCTTAGAATGAGGGATTTTTTGAAAGGCCTATGGGATAGTAATAACCAAGAAGGCTTTGAATTGGGCTTCAAATGTACAAGGCTGGTATTTCAAATAGACTGGTGCTAGTGAGATGATTTTTGGCTGTGGGAACTATGCCTTTGGACTTGTACAGGTCTTTGAGAATGTAGATAGTGAGGGGGTAATCCAAAACTGGCTCTTTGCAATTGAGTAAAAGCACTAAAATCCAAGATGAAGGGAAGCAAGGGAGGCAGAGAGGGTTTAAGCAATGCCTCTGGGTAGCGCAATGCATACGCAGAGGATAGGCTATTTACAAGCTTGAGATTTCAGTGGTTAAGGAAAACAACATTAATCAGACCAAGGATACAAGCAATGAAGTTTACAGGTATGAAAAAGAGAAAATACAAGGCTACCATGAAAAGATGGGTCCTTACAACTGTGTAAGATTGAAAAACCAAAAAACCGAGCACAAATTTCCTATGAAAATTAATATGCAGAGGAGGTAACACAGGATACTTATGGAGTAGACACCTGTTGAGATCTTCAACACAATATCAGGATGAAATTGTGAAAAATTTGGCCCTCGAATATTTCTCAGCATCAGATTTGCTTGCCTTGTTGTCACCTGATCATAACTTATGAATTTGCGCAGTGCAACACTGTTGAGTTTTTCAAACTTAGAAACCATTACCAGGGCTTTTAAATGCAAGATCTTGAAGGCATATTTAACCAACTTCTGGCACTGAAAACAAGGGACATGACATCAGTCGTGGCAATTATGACTTGAGGTGGGAGTATGATGAACGAGAAAGGTGCTACATAACTCCCTGATGAGTGGGCATCGCTCCAACTCAAAAAATGATTGGACAAGTAATCAAGGATGATGAGGCATGCCTATGAGGTCATGAGTGATGAGAAAGGTGTGTCACATCATTCTAATCATGGGAGGGATCGACCTAGGGACAAGTTGTGAAGGGGACCAAAATAAGTCATGAGCTAAAATGGTTTTAGGACCAAAAATCCATTTGAGGATCAAACTAAAGATAAGAATCAAAAATTTAATCATCTAAGGGGTCTTACAAAACATAAACTTTAAAGAGATGAAACTTAAAAAAAATTAAAATACAAGGCTTCAAAAAATGGATAAAAAAAAACAAACTAAAAGACCTAAGGCAATTTAGTGTGATAATGACCAACACAGATGAATATTGAATCAAATCTATCGAAGAAGAATTGGATCAAATACAGAAGAATGAAACATGGGAACTTGTTCCAATGATTAAAGATAAGAACATGATTGGTACAAAATGGGTATTTAGAAACAAGTTGAACAAGGATGGACAAGTAACTAGGAATAAAGCAAGGTTAGTATGCAAGGGATATGCTGAGGTTGAAGGAATATATTTTGAAGAAACTTATGCCCCAGTTGTCAGAATGTGATGCAAGTAGTTGGATAGGTGGCAAGATTTCAAGAAGCACATAAGCAAACACATGTTATGGAAGTAAAGAGAATATTTAGATATCTCAAAAGAACAAAAGGTTATGGATTATGGTATCCAAAAGGGAATGATCTATCTCTAGTTGCATACACAGATGCATATTGGGCAAGAAGTGTTGATGACAGAAGAAGTACAAGTGGAGAATCCTTCTACTTGGGTGATTTTCTTGTATCTTCGTTGAGAAAGAAATAGTCTTTAGTATCATTGTCCACATCATAAGTAGCGTATATTACAGCAGGAACATGTTGTACACAGGTTCTCTGGATGAAGAAAACTTTGTAGGACATAAAGGTATAATATGAGGATCCTATTCTAATATTTTGTGATAACACTAGTGCTATAAGTATCTCTAAAAATATAGTGATGAATTCCAAGATGAAACACATTCTGATCAAGTTTCACTTTCTACGGGAACGGGTTATAGAGAAGAACATTAAGGTGGAGTATTTTTATAACCCTAAAATGCACTACACAGGTTTACCTGGCATCAGGCCAACTCATGCCTCTTCCTAGCCAAAGCCATGCTGAATAAAAACTTGAAAAACCACTTAAAACAAGCAATCCGCGCCCTAACCTCTCACTGGGCGCGGGGGACCGCTTGCTGACCTTCTACTGCACGCGGGCATCCGCGGGCTAACCCACTACAGCCCGCGGGTACCTAACAAAGCAAAAAATCAGGAAAGTTTCCGCCGGGACACGAGGCTTTTTGTCAATTAACTGGAACTCTTCGCCATGCATGGCCGAGAGTTCACCTAAAACCCTAGCTCCTTCTAACCTATAAAAGGAGGGGTAGGGGTAGTATTCAAAAGAGGAAAAAATCATAGCAAAGAAACTCTGCCAAATTGCCAAGTCTATTTTGTCCCAACCCTTTAGCCTTTCCTCAAGCTTTAGGAGAAGTTCAAGCACAACAGTTGGAGGACAAAGAAGAGGAAGAGCCCAGGATCAGGATCGTGGAACGGTGACCGGCCTCAGAAATCATTGTAAGTTGGTTCATATTGAGGTTAATGAAAAAGACACTTTTCCCGTCCCGAATACATGAGTCTTATCTATGTTATTTGATTTGTGTTTAATCTCTAACCCTATAATAGATTAGTAGCATGCATGCGTAGTTTTTTCTTGATGGCAGGGAAGCTTTTTGGAAGGAGCAGCAGTAGCAAGGGGACACAAGCTCAATGGAGGATCTACTCCAGCCGTTGGAAAAAGGTTGGTTTATTCTTCTCATGTTTGTCTAAGAAAAAGGGGTTTCAGATTCGGGTAGAAGGTTAAAAGTAGTTTAGGAAGGGTCATGATATGCATGCAAGTTTAGAGCCCTAGCTTGCTAGTCCGTAGGGTAGAATATTCCCAACAACAGAATTGGAGACTCCACTGGGGAAAGTCTTACTCTTAGGGTTTCCGGATTTGGTTAAAGATCTTTTGGGTAGATCAAAGAAGTAGATCTTTATTTTCTTTGCTTATTTTGTTTTCTGTTAGTCAAAAGCTAGCAGGGAACCTGGTCATCAATACCAGTTTTCCTTGACTGACGCTTGACATTTAGTCTCGGGACACATAGAGGTACCCGCGGACTGCAAGAGGCCTGCATGCGGGTAACCTGTGCCCTAACTGTCTACAGCACGCGGGTATCCGCAGGCTATAGTAGTTTCAGTAGCGTGTAGTTTTCAGGAAGCTAGAGAGGCAATCTCCTCTTCCCTGTCAGAAGTTTATCTTCTCAGGGGGCTTTCTGAATCCTGTCTGAGTCTTGATTGGTTTATTGTCTTGTGTTTCAGTCTTTATTGTTGTGTGTTTCTTCACATTGGTTTTTCTTTTTTGCAAATTTGTTTTTTCTGTTAAAGTGATAGCATCTCAGCTTGTCAGAGACTCTGGTTGTCAGTACTAGAAGCCTTTTTCAGGAATAGACTGTCTGTGTGTGATTTTATCTTAGTTTTTAAACATACCCGCGGCCTGCTTAGGTTTAGCACGCGGGTACCCGCGCTCTGTAGTAGTGCAGCACGCGTTTACACGCGGGCTATCTTGGTGACAGTCGTGGGTCTGTTAGGTAGCTTTTCAGCTTGGGTGGGGCAGTCATCCCCTCCTGTGCTGAGAGGAGATCCTCTCAGGAGTTTAGAGTCTGGGGCTGCGCAGTCAGCAGGTTAGGGCATTTCTCCCTTATCTTGTGCTTGTTATTTGATTTTTTTGATAGAAAAGACAAAAGAGAAAAAATATTCATTTCATGGTTTTTAGGCAAGTGTTCGAATTGGGGTTGTCTTGATTTCTTTTTAGCATTTTTGTGCTCTGATTCTGTTTGCGATCTGCGCTTTTTGTACAAAAGAGTAGATTTTAAATATCTTCACCAAACCTCTTCCAAGGGAGACTTTTGAGTGTCTTCGACATAAACTTGGAGTAGTTTCAACCCCATAGTGCATGCTTTCCGAAAGACTTGAATGTTTTTTTAATTATTTTTGTTAGAGATGTACATGAGGAAGAACCACGAAGAGAAAAATCATTAGATATCAAAGTCTTACTAACAAGGGGACAAACCCCAAGGAGAATTCATCCTTTTCCATTGATGTCAAAGGGGGATATTGTTGAAATATTAATTAAATATCGAAAAATATTAATTAATCATGCCAGATTAATTATTCGAGAGAAAAACAGAGGCGTGGAAGAAAAGAGGAATGAAGACAGGGGGAGCCAACAAATGAAGACATAGGGAGCCAACACATGAATACAGGGGAGCCAACAAATGAAGACATAGGGAGCCAACACATGAAGACAGGGGAGCCAACATGAGAATGAGTGTTGCTATTGTTGTGTCTAAGTGTTTCCATCAATTCCAAAGGGGGAGATTGTTGAAAGATTAATTAATTATCGAAAAATATTAATTAATTATTTTAGATGAATCATTGCAGAGATACTTAATTATTACATGGATAATTAATTATTGAGATTGGTTTTCATTGATGTCAAACAATGAGCAAAGTTGCATGTCGAAGTAAAGTGGCAATAAACAAAATATAATTAATTATTGAAGGGATAATTGATTATTGCATGGATAATTAATTATTGGGGGTATAATTAATTATTGCATGTGAGTTGAATGTCATTAACAAATTTCTCTTTATAAACTCGAGAAGAGTCCATTGCAAATCACTTATGTGTATTCACTTCTGAGAATAAATGCTAGAGATATGAGGTAGTGAGTCAAAGACAAAGAATTCAAGTGAAGTAAGAAGTTTGCAGGAGCCGAGAGTAAGGAGAAGGGGTTTCATAAAAGAATTCCTTGAGTATATCAGTGAGTTTTAGGAGGAAAAGCACGGAAATCCACAGGCTGTAGTGAGGAAAAGCGCAGATACCCGCGGGAAGACAGTACATGCAGTCACAGACCCGTGAGGAAAAATAAAAGAAGATCAAGGATCTGGAACTCAGTTCATCTTTAGGGTAAAGGTATGTCTTCTTGAGTGTGTCAGGTTGTTATTCTAAAGAAATCAGGAACACATATGTCTCAGTGAGTTATAAGAACTTGATTAGAAGAACTATTTTGGTGATTGAAATATTGATGAGATATTGATATCAGTAGCAACAATACAGGTATCATGGGTAGCAACAACAACAAGTTATCAATTATAGTAGCAGAGGTAGTGACAGGGTTTTCTACAATTATATTTTAGGGTGGTTGGATGGGGCAAGGAAAGGGGGTTGTAGCCTCCTTCTAGTTGGAGCCAGAAAATCAGGGAGTTGGAGCTTCCTTCAGGTTGAATCCTGTAAATAGGGGGTTGGAGCCTCCTTCCAGTTGTCGCTGGAGAAATAGGAAGTTGGTTCTTCTAGTGAATGTACTCTTTGACAAATAAGAAAATCATTATATCGTTTTTTCTCGCATTGGGTTTCCACGTAAAACTTTGGTGTACTGTGTTTATGTGTTGTTTATGCATTGATTTATGGTACTGATTCTATATTGAATGATGAATGAATATCATTTAATATTTATATTGTGGTTAAAGAAATAAAAGTACTAATATTGAGTCACCCCCCCCCTCTCAATATTCCAATAGTTATTCCTAGGGCCATCAGTTGGGTACTCCAAGCCTGGTCATAATGTGTTTCTCCAAGAAGTTGATTACCACTTCATCATTTTTTATATCCCAAAAATACCACATCGATGCATCCAAGACATTGTCCCATCTATTTGCATCCTTTTCCAATCATACTGCTAACGTTAACTTCAAAAAAAAACTTTTTCGATAATGTGTGTGCCCTGTTGCACTATCAACCTGCATACATACGCATGATGCATGCTAGTCCACCCATGTACATACATGTGTTGCATGCTAGTTAGCCCACATTTACTTCCAAAAATTGCAAAAAATATAAAATTCATGCACGTAATTTAGTGGAGTTTACGGGCTATGAAGGGTTTCCTAACCATTTTACCCCCTGTATCCCTTTCTCAAACCGAATAACCATATTTTTCTCATATAAAAAGGTGTCTAGGGGAGTCATTTAGACATATGAACAAGAAGCTAAGAAAACTTTGCCAAAATCCTTTCCCTCTCATTGCCCAAGTTTTGCATCTTGCTCTGATTTTTATCCTCAACTTTCTCTTCCATCCATTCTCCCTATGCAAGCCTTCCTTCTTCCCATGTTGGCATGTTGGTTTTGAGAATTCTGTGTGGGATTGGTGCACTTGGTGTCATGACAAAGGATTTCGGACTTGGTTCGTAGAGAGGTGTCAGCAAGCAAAGGTTTTAACCTTTCATCTTGTTTATGAATAAAAGAGATTATCTTTGTCCCAAAACTTTATGTATACATGTTCTTATCTATTTGATCATCTACATCTATATTTATGATTTTAAGTGATTACTAGAGATTTTATATGTTATTATGTTGTGTTCTTGGTTTGTTGTAGGTCATATTTGGGAGGAAATCTACGATCTAAGAGACAAAAGCAAGTGGAAGAGGTGTACATCAATCCAAAGGATCCAAGTTTTTATTATTAACCTTCTCTTCCATCTCTCTGATCACTTAGTTTATATTGTTTTGGGGTATATTAGAGATAATTCAGTCTTTTAGGGGGGTATCAATTTGCCTATTCCTTAGACCCAGTTTAGGGGGAATTTTCCCCATAACAGAAATGGTGACTCCACTAGGGATAAGATGTAAGACTAAGTTCCCTTGTAATATTTGAAAGGGATATCACCTTAGTTATTTATGCCTTGCCCTTCCAGAGGCACGAAGATTGTGGTCCATGTCTGCAAGCTCTTCTAATTCTGAGTCTTCTTAGGTTTCCTCACATTCTATTCAGCTAGTGGTTGAGAAAGTGGTCATGATGATGCAATATTAGACTGATCCTACTCCTCTTTTGGGAGGTTATGCACCTTCAAAGCATGTTGTCTCACAACATATTCAACTAGTGTTTTAGGAAGTGGTCACGCTGATGCAATGTTCAGCTGATCCCACTCCTATTTTGGGGGGTGATGAGCCTTCAAACCATGTTGTCTCACAACCTATTCTACCGGTGGTTGAGGAAGTGGTCACGCTGATGCAATATCTGGTCGATCCCACTATCCTATTGGAGAGTGTCGAGTCTACCAAAGTGGTCATGCCAATGAAATGTTTGATTGATCCCACTCTTCTGATGGGGAGTGATGTGTCTACCAACTATGTTCTTAGAATTTCCAGTTCAATAATCGTAGAACAAGGGGGAATTACACTCACTTTGAGCACACCCCCTCCAAGTTCTAGGATGGTTTCCTTTGATTTGAATGACCTTGTTGAGCCTCATCTTCCTTCTTCTAGACCCTTTCAAATAAAGGTTGGAGTTAATTCAAATTTTTTTTACCAATGTATTGTAGATGAAGGATCCTCTACAAGTATTTTATCCTCCTCGGCTTGGAAAGATTTGGGTTATCCCAAGCTTGTGTCTTATTTGCATGAGCTATTGGATTTTTATAGACATCCTAGTGAATATTTGGGAATTCTTCCTCAGTTTCCTATCTCGTTAGGTGGGAAGAGTGTCCTTGTCGATGTTATAGTGGTGAAAGTCCCGTTAGATTTCAATATGCTTCTCAGGCGTGATTATGTATATACTATGAATGTTGTGATGTATACACTCTTCCAGGTGATGTATTTCCCTCACAATGGAAGCATTGTCACTATCGACCAGTTGGAATCTGATAATCACCATCCTAATTCACCGCTAGTTCATATTATCCCTTTATATGCTCCTAGTATTTGTGTATACTCTACCCCACCACAGGTAAATTATGTGGCGTTGTTGGCACAGGGGAATACCCAGGGTTCAATGCTACAAGAGCGCACCAACAAAAACCCTAACTACCTCCCCTTTTGGAAACACCTGCAAAGAAGATGAAGTCTCACCCGAGGTAGAGGCAGGGGGGGTTGCAGGACTCAAGTGTCTGCAACCTAGCTGGGACATAGATATGTAATCACAGTACTTAACAAAGCACTTAGCAGTTAACATTCATTAGCATTTAACCCTTATTAACATCGCAGGTAAAACCGTAATTATAGAGTAGCACAGTATTCTACAAGATCTAACACATCCAATCACTTAGCACATAGAAACATAGTAGATCTATCATTCGTTCACATTACTAAGTACTCAACTACTATATCAAATGCATCTAACATAAATAAAGATGACAACACTAAGCATAAATCACATCAATCACACAAAGCAACTATAACACATGATATACGTGGTTCACCCCCAGCGTGGGGCTACATCCAACAACTCTTCGTCTTATTTATTATCTTTTGTCAGTTCATAGAGACAGAATACCAAATCTACATAGGACAGGAAATCTGCACACACCTCACCAGATCCTCCTTCCTGAGTTAGGTCACAACACAAAGCCTTCTTACACAATTTGCACACAAGATTCTTATGATCACTTGCACTTAGCTCTGCAAGTATTAACACATAGTATGCACAAAGCCTCTAGCTCTACACTAAGAAACAAATATCCACTACTACTACTTTCTTACTTCGCCTAGATATCTATTTATACATTGCAAATGGGACCTCAACATGGGTAAACCCATGGGCTGACATCCCATACCCGTTACATAAACCCTAATCCCAAAAAGCCCACAAAAGGGGGCAAGATCCTATGATCTCCACTTCGCCTAATGCTTCATCTTCGACCAGCCTGTCGAAGTCCCCAAAATTGGTCAAACATGCCCAACATTTCCACAAAACCTGGTCAAGGGAAAACAAGCCCCCAAAACTCACCTGTGACTCATCTTGAGTCACTCTGATCTGGGTAAATCTACCTTAAAGGCCTCGAGCTTAGCTTGAGCTACCTCGACCCACTGCTTCGCCAGAGCCTCCTTCTTGGCGATGAATAAATTTCTTAGTCACTGGTGCTTCCAAGCGATGTTCTACCATGGTGACTACTTGTTCTAGCTGTGCACCTTGTCCTTCAATCTCCTCAAAAAGTGTGCAAGCTTCATCCTGCACTAGTTGGAGCCTCTGTGTCACTTCCATGACTTTACTCTGGATGGAATGGACCTGTTGCTGAATCCTGCGTTGTTCCTGTGACCTTTTCATCCTCTCGACCGATGATAGTAGCTTCAACTGTACTTTTATTGTCATTGCTTGTTTCTTTGCCTCTTGGAGTTGTGATTCCAATGTCCTTAGTTCTGGGTCCTCTGCAAGGTTATCATAGGTTTGTGCACTTCGAATGTTGAGTTGCTTGCATTCCAAGGCCAAAGCCTTGATTCTATGAACTGCACACCTGGCAGTTTCCTCTCTTTGATCTCGCACTTCCTGCAGAGTGGTTGGCATGACTTGTAGTTCCAAAATTTCTACTCTTTCTTGGAGCTGTTGAATGGCTTCAATGAGCTTCCCCACCTGGATCTCAACGATTTCTTCTTCCATTTGTACTGGGCTCATCATAGAGAGAAGTGATCTGGTGACTGCTTCTTTAACTCCCATCTGCTCTGCGAGCATCTGTTCTTTCTCCTTCTGGATCTGCACTCTATCCTCTGCAAACTTTGCCTGGAAGTCATCTTTTACTTGTTGCGCAAGTTGACATTTCTCTATTGCTTCCTCCTTTTCTTGCTTCAGGGCCTCTATGGCCTATTCTTTTTCTTCTTGGAAATGACGAAGGTGAGCCTCTGTCAATTCTCCTAGTCTGTGTAGTTGGGCAGGCTCATCTCCTACTTCTATGTCCCATGCTGACAATGACGCAGTAGGCACTACACGAATCGAATAAAGAGCCTGTTGTACCCCTTTGAGCTCCACCTCGATCTTGTCAAACATTGTCTCCTATTTGGCTTCACTTCATTGCAAGATTTCTTGTGAGGTATCTGATACAGTGACAATGATAAGGTCAATGTCATCCACCGTGAAAATAGTGTGGAATGGAGGTTTATTGGATTTTGACTTCCTCCACGATGAAGGTTTCTTCAGGGAACCCTTTCTTTTCTTGGATGTTTCTGTCTCTGTCAGGGGATATTTAGGCGACATTACTTCACCCTGTTTCTTCTTGTCTTCTTCCCCTTCATCCTCTTCTTTGTCTACTTCATCACCTCCTCCCCCTTCAGGTGAATATGGTGTAGTTTCCTTTGATGCACTGTGTTATCACTCCAAGAAACCCTCTATGGTTGCATACTAGAGGTGCTTGGTAACTTAAGAAATTAATGTTTTTGTATTTTGTAGATTTGGATCAATGGGATAACTCAATATAGTTTATGGCATTCAAACATGACAATGATAAACAAATGG
>JZKD02S1676701.1:476862-501629 GCA_000966675.3 Picea glauca | reverse complement strand
GATTTTTCAGAGCCGTGGTTTTGAACCATTTTTGACCAGTCATCGGTAACCCTGTAGCTTCTGCAACAAACTTCTCGTCCACCTTTATTTCCACAGAACCCACCCGAGCTCTGTTGCCATCAAATGACATTGCGAAAGCCTCAGCTGTGGCTTGATGGCACCCACTTTGCAACCTGTTCACGAATTCCATGCAACCTGCGTTTGAAAAATATCTTTGAACCTCGGGATGAGATTCCAGAAAAGACAGATCGCTGAGTTCTCGTTTTAACAAGAGGCCACCGCGTTTTTTTCCCATTTTGCAGCTTTGTCACTCGGCCACTGTGATTTCTTGTAACCTCTTTGGTTGAACCCTTGTTCTGTGCTGCTGAAAGCAGTCTCGGATTCGACTCCGTGCTGGGTGAATGCAAACTTTGAGTGTAATTTGGAAATCATCCTGTGGTATGCCGATTCTATCTGATTTGATGGTTTCGGGCCTTCTGATCCTCTTCTGTACCTGCGTCGCCAAATGCAAATTTTCCATTTCGGGTGTGATGATAGCCGCGCGTGGGTTCTGGAAAGATTTTGGATTACTGTCATATCCTGGTACACAAGCTTGAACTTCCATGATTGCCCGCTTACACCAGCGCATGTCTCAGATCTTGTTGTGACGTGGGGGTGATCACCCCATCATTTCGTGCATGCATGGATAATGAGCACGAGATTCGTGCTTCATGTAGCTACGGTGTTTGGAGAACATTCCTGCTATCGTGCTCGCTTGCCAGTTTCATCAGCACGTGAACTCTCTGGAAACCCCCGTTAGCTGCGGAAAGTGAATACTTTCCACAGTGCACCGTTTGATAGGAAACTCACCTTAGCTGCGGAAAGCAAAAAAACATACCACATCATTTGAAAATGTTCCTTAGCGCGAAAGTAAGTACTTTCCACAGCGCGCCACGTGCGAACAGTCTGTCAAACCTTTCGCGCTTTGTCACTTTCCACAACACTTTGAACTGATGAAACAACGTCCTTTGCTGTTGAAAGCTATCGCTTTCCACAGCGCACGATGAACCTTTTGGAAAGAAGTTAGCTGTGGAAAGTAAAAATTACATTTTTGAAGGAGAAGACTTTATGGATCGATTATTTCCTAAGACACACCAAAGCCAAAAATTTTCTCAGCTGTTAAAAACTCAAAAATGACTTGAAGACACTAACTAAAGCTATGGTAACAATCCAAAACTCGGCCGAAAAAACGGTTTCATTTTGGGAGTTAACACACTGCTCAATTCTTGTACCTCTTCCTTCTTTTTTTTCATGTTGCTGCTGGGTGCATCATATTCTTCGTGAGTGACCATAGGGCTTCCGATGAGGTCGGGGTCAGAGAGTTCTACTTGGTCAACTGGTACAAAGAACTTTGCAGGCCTTTCCTTGGTTATTTCTTCCATGTCCTCCTCTATGATTTTTTAATAGGAGTGGATCTCTTCTTTGTGTTTGTCTCCGTGCGCAATGATATAAATGAAATGCCTTTCTGCGCAAAACTTCGCAAGTGGCCTGAACCTGTGTAGGGTATTCGGCGTCATGTGAGGGAAATATTCAATGGCCCTCTTTAGCTATAGATAATAGGTGTGGAACACCGCATTTGACTGCCATTGTTTTTCCATGTTGCTTGAATACCATAAGATATTGAAGTTCACAACTAGCGGTTCAGATGACTCAATTTCAGGGAAGGTCGCTCCTTCCGACATCTCCCAAGAAATGAAGGCAATGAGGATCAACAACCAACTAAAATGGAACTCGTAGCCTTGATCTTGAGCTTCACGACAATCTTAATCTAACTGGTTGACGAGGTAGCTTGCCCAGTTCATTTTCATCCCTTGAATGCATTTTCCTGTGAGGTCAACGACAAAACCCGTGACCTACGTTGGCCTATTCTTCCTGACGATCTTACCAATGATCAACTAAAAATATAGACGTATTGCACAATTATGGATGGAGGCTACCTTATAGCCCCGATTCCCCTTCTCCACATCACTATAGGTGTCTTTTATTGTTTTTGCCAGGGCGCGATCTATAGCCTTCCTTGGGTAAAATTCCTATGGGTCTGGTCCTTGTTACACATCAAAATTACTCATTATGATGATGGCATAGGGTCTTCATTATCAATATTGCAAGTGTCAAATTTTCTCCTGTAAGTGTCGCAAATATAACACTGTCATCTTGTCTATGTTGTGTCTCGGACGACATTATCATGAACACTTACAAGACACCTCAAAAGACTGTTTTTTAAGAAGAGAAGTCATTTGACAAAGAGTAAAAGCCTTTTTCCACTGGAAAAGCTACTCAAAAATCATTTTTGGAAGGGAGCACTCCCCTATACTCTGTCAGGAAGTGTTGGCGCTCTGTGCCCTCTTCTGGGAGAGCGTTGAAATGCTCTGTGCCCCATTCAGAGGGAGCACTGCCCTTTTTTGAGTGAATTTTGGATTGTTGAGAGAAATCAAGGAAGGATCCCCTCAATCTATGAAGGTAGTTGGATTTGAATCTGAGGTCAAGCCTTGATCTTAGGGAAGATACACAACTGAAGGAGAGGAATCCTCAACTTATCCAAAAGGTCTCTCAATTGGTTAGGCCTATCCAAGCTTATATAAGGAGGCCTTCTCATGGTGAAAGGGGGGAGACATTGTGAAGAATCTAACTTATGATCTCATAAGGGAGATATCATTGAACATCATCATTCTGTGTGTGGATTATTTGAGCAAGTGTCTGGAAAAAGGGAGCTTGGTGAAGTTGCTGCACTACATCAATGGCTGTAAGTACCACTTTGTTCTCATTAATATAAATCTATGCTTGGCCTATTTCCTTTAAAGTTTTCATACTTTTCATGAACTTGTTTGTTTCATAGATTCATTATGAAGCTAATCATGGTAGAGTAGGAAGTATCATTGTCGTTTCTCATTGTACCACAGGACCTTCTGAAGAACTTGGAGATCAAGATCAACCTGGATTGAGCAAGGCCAAACGTCGGTAAAAAGGTATTTAGTATTCTTCCTTCCTCTTCTTTGATAGCTTATCTTTATGAAAAGGAATGTTAGTGTCCATAATAACAATTTCTGTATTGAAGTTAGGGTTATAACATCCAAGAGGAAATCCACTTGTCCACAGGGGGATTCTCCTGTAACGAAAATCAATGACTCCACTGGGGAGGAACTTTGATTTTTTATTCCTTTCCTAGGTCTTGTCTTGGTATTTTCTCATTCTTTGACCTTTTCCATACCGTGTCTCTGATTATTATCTCTGATGATTGCCTCTTTATTTCATCATATTCACTCTGATTGTTTGATTTTTCTTGAATTTTTCATTTTTTGGGCATTTTTCTTAACTTTAAGAGCCTAGTGCCCCCCTACGTTTTCTACCAGAGTGCTCACGCTCCCTGCTGGCCTTACACAGAGCGTTGGAATGCTCTGATGTCCTTTACACCAGAGCGCTGCCCCTTTTCTGTGAAAAACCTTTTAGGGTTTCATTATCTAAGTTCATTTCTTGCTTTTGGCACTTTCTCAGGAGTCTTACAACCTCAATACATCTTGGTCTTGGCCTTCAACACCCTGCTTTCTAAGAATTGATCACCTTTTGTTTGGAATTTTGATATTTTCTTTCCTTGCCTTAAAGTCACTCTTTGTCTTTGTTGATTTAGAGTCAACTTACTGTTTTCTTCTCATTTATCTGACTGAGTGGAAGATTTTGTGAGGAGATTCAAAGGTCTGTGCACCATTCCATTTGATCTTTGAGGTCATTTTGTCCAAGCCCTTTTTCAATCTTTTTGAGTTTTTGGTTTTCTTTTTGCAAGTTTTTGTTATCTTTGTCTTTCTTGTTTAATCACGACGAGAGTGTGTTTTTGTTTGTGTGTAACTTGCTTCTGATTGTCTGAATCTTGTTGAATTTGCAATCTAAATGACATAGGAAGTTTTTTATCAGATTGATTATCATTCACACATAAAGAAAAAGGATACATTTTTATGATTGTTTTTGGATATTAGAAAGGAATTCTATGAAATTTTTAGCGTTACACTGGATTTGATTAAGAAACTATTGATTGAGGATTCTGCATCTTAGTGTTTGATAGTGAAAAGAAAATTTTTCTCTTTCCCTTAAATAAGAATTCATTGAAAGAAAGGAATGTTTATCATTTCTTATGCATTTTTTGGGAATTGAGTCGTAATACCATCAGTTTCATTGTCATACACCCTTTGAGTAAAGAACAACTGCAAAATTAACGCTAATTAAAATTTATCTAGAAAATTTTGTTTTTAGAATCTTCCACCAACATTAGACTAGGATTAGCACTTTGGATTAGGCTGTGAGTAAAACTCTCCAAAGTTTTCAAAAAAAACATTAGCATCTTGTGATAGGGAGATTAAATACAATTGTCATATAGGCTTTCTGGGATCCCCCTCTCACACAGGGGTTACGCACGAGGTCACATTTGGGAGAGTCACGAAGATTATCCCTCTGTGGCTCAACTGTTTGTAGTGGTCAGATTGTATATTGAGGGTTCTTCTTGAGGTTTAGCTGGTTTCATTTGGTCTCGGTGCTTCGTGAAATTCAAATCTGTTCAGGGTCCTCTAGAGTTCTACCGGTCCACTTGTCCTCAGTTCTCTCGAAGGATTTCAGACTTGTTATCCTGCTCATATGTTCAGACTGGACTGTCAACTGTACCCGCCCAAGGGCTGACTTCAAGTTGGTGTCCTTAGTAGCCATAATCTTTAGGTACTTACACAAGGTGATGACGAAGGGAAGTTTCACTATCCCTGGAACAGACGTTGTTCAAACTCACTCAGGATCCTTGGAGGGTAAATCCTCAATTACTGCGTGGAAGCTTGCACCAAGGCGTAAGTCCATTAAGTAGGTTATCGTCATGACTGTTCCACCATATCCTAGCCCCTTCTTGACTTGATCACGCGACGTTGGATTTCATCACCAACTAGTACGGTCATCGAGAGAAGGTTTTGTTTGCTTGGTTTGATTCCTAGATTTTTAGTGTATGTTGTTTCTTTTTGTTAGGCGGCCATAGATTTATTTTTCCGTTCATTACTTAGCTCAAGCAACATTAGCCTTCTTCGTTCACGTAGGATGCAAGGGTTACCCCCGGAAGATCCTGAGGGTTATTTACCTTTGCTTTCCAACTCTTCAGAAGGCCCTCTTGAGGCTCATAATGAATTAGGCTCTGAGGTTGGAAGCACACACTCTCTGGAATAGTTCTAAATTGTTTCCAATTCTTTGGAATCTTTTCGAATCAACCCAACTTTGAGTATTAGGAGAGAACTGCATCTACTACGAGTGAAATCGTCTGGGGAGGTTGTTGTTATTGAAGAGACTGAGGTACCTACCAAACCTCATGCAAGATCTAGTGTAGAGGATCCATTTTTCCAAAGTGAATCATTTAGGACCCCAACTCCTACTATTGGCACCTCTGGTTTTGGTTCTGTCCCTTTAACAATCCGTGATCTATACGGTAATCTAGGAGAAAGTCCCAATCAACCCATGGCATCACAAGTGCCTGAGATGTCTGTTAATTATACGGTACCTTTAAATCACTTTACCTGTACGACCAATAATGTCATCCCCGTTGTAGACCAATTGTTGATTGGTTCTCACTCGAACCCTAATATCCAGATGGCCCATTCCACTATGGTCCCACATGTTGTTATGATCCCCACCGAAAATGTGATACCATCCCAGGATCTGATTGGAACACCACTTAGACCAAATCTGTCAGTTCCACTTGGGTACAGAGCTTTGAATCCTTCCATTACCAACACTACCCAAGTTACACCCAGAGGTTCTATCCCTACACCTTTGTTCGAAGGAACTAGTCTTGGTGGCTCTAATCTAGTTGGCATCTCCGGTCATTCATTTTGTGGTTTCAAGATCCCTCTGGGCACTCAACCTCATGCTGGGGGACAAACTCCATTTGGGAGTCAAACTCAAATGGGGACACAATCTCAGATTGGGGGGCAATATCAGACTGGAATCCCTAACCTATCATATGGACATAATGTGATAAAAAATCCTTGGCACATTCCTTTTCCGGGAAATCCAATATTCCCTGGGGGGAAACATCCTCAAGGAAAATAACAACCTTATCCTCATGGAAAAAATATCTATCCTCATGGGAAAACCCAACAAACGACTTATAATCCTCAGAACCCATCAAGTTATCCTCCATATCCACATGTTTCTCAACCATCATTAAATCTTGTTTATTCTGGTCAGCCACAACCAAATGTAGGAGGACCTACTGGATATAATTATCCACCTAACCCAGTTTACAGTCCTACTGGTGTTCCTATTCCACACTAGTATCACCCTCAGGTTAACTGACAACTACCATTCCTTGCTACCCTGGATCTCCCAGACTTATCTCGGTTGACTAATGATCCTATACAACATTATCCATTCTTGCCAGTGATTTCGGCTAAACTCCCTTTTGATATTCCAAAATTTGACGGTAAACTTGGGGAAGACCCAAATAACCATGTGATAACTTTCCATTTATGGTGTTCATCCAACTCCTTAATGGACGATTGATCCGGATTTATGTAGGAACACAATGAAATACAAAAATACACATAAACACAGAGATGCAGCGGAAATAAGACTTTATTTCATTGATAACAAATGACTGAAAAATGCTTACAGACAGAATGTAAATAAACTAGCTAAGGCGCTGGTAGCTTATCTCTGAGAAGAGATGTGGCTGCTACTCGCATCCATGAGACGATGACTACAATGAGGTTCTAGAGGCATTTTTACAATAGACGAGAATGCCAAAAGTCATAGACATCCAAAAACCTAACCCTAGGAGATGAAGCGCCAAAAGTCACGTGGGTCCCGTTTGGGTAAGCTAGTACATCAACTTCCCAGGGTCGTAACTTTTGCATACGATCTCCGTTTTAGGCGTGTGATAGCTCGCTGGAAAGGTATCATCGAGGAGATTCATTTTGGGGGCTCAATTATGACTTTGGCTATCATTGAGCACCTCGATCTCAAAAAACCTTCATTTAGGCCCTCAAAATGGCCCCGGAAGTTAAACCTGCTAAAAATAGTAAATTGCCAAAATTGCCAGAAAACTATTTTGAGCCAGTCGAAAAAGGTGGGTGGCCACCAATATCCACCTGGATCAACGATTCTATACATTTGCATCTTTTCCAGCGAACACTTACGGGCTCAGCAACCAAGTGGTATATTGAACTACCATGTGGTTCTTTCCAAGACTTCAACTCCCTTGCCATGTCCTTCCTCACACATTTTCAACTACCCATTTGATACAAGACGGGTACTGAACTCTTGACCTCCCTTCGTCAGAATAACTCCGTGCACATCTCCGATCATATTTATGAGTGGAGGAGATGACAAATATTGATCAAAGCAATCATTCCTGACCAATTATTGGTGGAATAATTTACCAAATCACTTTTATCCCCAATTTCTCGTGATGTCGCTATGGGTGGCGTAGTCACCGAAGAGGAATCCATTGCCAAGGACCAGTACTTAGATTTGGTTTACACACAGTCTAGTACTTTGTATGAGTTGATCCCAAATGCTAACCGTGCCACTACCGATCCATCCAAAACTTCGTCCTCATCACATGAAGATGGCGTTATTGGCTCCGTCAAAACCCAATCTCCATCCCAGTCGACTGGAAGAGCTAATCGATCTTCTCTGGAATCCACTTCAAGTTCGACTGCACCCTCCTCTACCTCCCCTCCAACTCAAATGTATGAGGTGAATGCAGTTCAGTCTAGCCCTTCACAACAATCTGGAGGTAAGAAGAAGACAAAGAACAAAACCAAAAAGAGTAATAACAATGTACCATAAAAAAATCGAAACCCACCAACTGATAACGAAAAGAAACCACAATGGAAGCCAAAATTCCCATGTCTTATTTGTGGCAATGATCACTACACTCGAGACTATCCACATCGCGATGAAGTGGCCAAACTTTTTAAGGGGAATTCCCAACCCACTGTACTTACTCAGCCTTTTCCTCAGCAACAATCTATGGTTGCTCAAACCCCCTCTCTAGGGGGCAGTGCCAACCACCCTTCTCATGATTAAGCCTCAACAAGTGCCCATATCTATCTCTTCAACATGATTGATCTAACCACCCGCTCTATGACTTACGACACTCCAGTTAAACTTGAAAGAGGAAACACCACTAACGGTTCTTCTGTGGATCCATCACCATCCTCTGTTAGTCTTCCACCTGTGAATCCTCCGTCTGTATCACTTCAGATCAAGAAACCTACGTTCGACTCTATATTACGCTCTCCTAAGAGCATTATCTGTAAATATACCTTTAATCCTAGTTTGCATGCCACATAGAACTACAACATTGTTGAATATCTGGCACAAGCACCATGTGCTATGTCTATGTTAGAAGTTCTACAACACAGCCCCAGTCAACGTAGAATGCTCTTGGCCGCTATTGGTTCTTTTGATCTAGAGTCGTCCAACCATATCATGTTTAACCTGGATAATTTCTTGCCTCGACTCTCTCACCAACTTGTTTTCCAAGTTGACGTTGTTGTTCATAATCAACAAATTCATTGAACTATATTTGATGAGGGAGCCTCTACTTGTGTCATGTCTTTATCCTGCTAGAAAAGATTGAAATCACCTGCACTTAACAAATCCCCAATGATGTTGCATGCATTCGATGGGCGATGTTTTCATCCCCATAGACTTTTGTAGTCCTTGTCCATCAAATTGGGCGCCAAATCCGTCTCTGTTGATGTCGAGGTGGTTGATTCTCCCCTCGATTATAACTTGTTACTTGGAAGAAGTTGGTTCTATGCTATGTCCATCGTTTCTTCATCAGTGTTTCAATGTGTACAATTTCCTCATCAAGGAAAAATTGTCAATGTCGATCAATTAGATTTCTGTACACCCGACGCTCGCACTCCTGCTACCAACAATATTCCCTTTTTGGGAGATCATAAGATCACATATGAAAGCTTTGGTGTTGGCTTGTTGAAAGAGTCTAGCCTTATGGGTACCTTCCCTACACCACTTCCACCCACTACACATCATATTGCCACAATCAATATGATTTTGATTACGGTTTACCAAACCTTGGAATCATCTGACCCTTGGGTTGTACCTAGTCCATTGGAATTCGATGCACTAGGTGACACTATGCCACTTAGTCCAGCTGAAACCTCATACATTACTATCCAATTCGCCTCTCCCTCCTCGAATGACCAACATCTATTGGCACCCAACAACGACTCGATGCCATCATGGTTAAATTCGGTGACATCTGCATTCGACTACATTTCCCAAATTTTTCCCTCTGATGAATCAATAATGGAAATTATTAGCATCGACGACATACCTTGGGATGATATCCATCATTGATCCTCTTTTCTTCCACCTCTTGAAGAAATATAGGAAGATATACACTCTATCTTCCCCCCTGATGTTGTCAAATTTCCCCAATCGCCTATACTCACACAAGATGTTATTTCTGAAGGGAATTTAGGCAACATTACCTCTACGGTCATAATTGAATTTTCGATCAAGGAAGGTATTGTATAAAATATTAATATTGGTGCTAATTGTATGCTCGAGGAAGTGGTTTCCTATACCGCTTTTTTTAAAGAATTTCCCGATGTCTTTGCTTGGAGCTATGAAGAAATGCCAGGGATCGATCCTTCGATCATTGTGCATGAGATCAAAACCTACCTAGGTGTAAAAATTGTTCAATAGAAACTCCGCCCAGTCCATCCTAAGAATACCACAACTATTAAGGAAGAAGTTGAGAAACTATTGAAATCTGGCTTCATCTATCCTATCCCTTTGACGGAATGGGTTTCAAATATTGTTTCAATCACCAAGAAACAAGGGACCATTCGTGTCTATGTTTATTATAGGGACCTCAATAAGGCTTGTCCAAAATACAATTACCCTACACCCTTCATCGACTAGATCATTGATAATTGCACTGGTAACATAATTTTCTCTTTCATGGATGGTTTCTCAGGGTATAACCAAATTGACATTTTACTTGCTGATCAGCATAAGACATCCTTCATCTGCCCATAGGGAAATTTCACCTATCAGAAACTACCATTTGGCCTTAAAAATGCTGATGCTACATTCCAACGAGCCATGTCCTACGCTTTCCATGATATAAAAAATATTGCATAACCTTACCTCGACAACTTACCCGCCCACTCATCCAATCGATCGGACCATTTTGGTCATCTACGATCTATTTTTCTTCGATGTCGGTTATACCGCGTTTGTTTGAACCCACATAAGTGTATCTTTGCTATTGAATCAGGCTGACTCCTCAGCTTCGTTGTTTCCAAGGACGGGATTCAGGTGGATCCTTTAAATATTAACACTATTCTAGCTTTATCTCCACCTAACAATCTGACACAACTCCAAATTTTGCAGGGGAAAGCAAACTTTCTTCTCCATTTCATTTGTAACTACGCTAAGATTACAAAACAATTTATGCGCTTGTTGCATAAAGACACCTCTTTCATTTGGGATGACATTGTTGAACGATCGTTTGCTGCTCTTAAGCATGCAATAACCAATGTACCTCTGTTGCATCCTCTGAATTACACGAAGGACTATATCCTTTACTTAGCCACCTCTACTTCCACTATTTCCATGGTGTTAGTTCCAGAGGACCCTAACGATGAGGAACACGTGATATATTATTTGAGAAAAAGTCTATTTGGTCCAGAGCTTCGATATTAACATGTTGAAAAGTTGGCTCTGGCAGCCATCATCGTTGTCCAAATATTTTGTCACTACATTTTTCTATGCACCACCACAGTTATTGAGTTATCGAACACCATGTACCACAGTCTGACACGTCAAGTTCTTGGGGGAAAATATTCTAAATGGATCATTATCCTTCAGGAATTCGATCTCGAGTTCCCTAAATCCAAAGCTAAAAAGTCCTTGGTGTTTGCAGAGCTTATTTGCGACCTTCCCCATGCTGATGAAGATACTAAGCTCAGAGATTCTCTCCCCAACGAAACTTTGTTCCTCATTAGAACGTCTGATCCTTGGTATGGAGATATCCTTCTTTATCTCCAGACCCAACGTTTTCAGCCCAATATCTCTCGTGAAGAACGTCATCGTATTCGCCACCATTCTCGTCATTACCTTATTATCGACAACACCTTATACCACCATGGCATTAACACTATTCTGTGAAGATGTCTGATTCATGAAGAGGTTGAACATGTTATTAATGACTGTCACCTTAGATCATGTGGCAGACATCTTTCTGGGATGGCTACAACTCAGAAAATATTACGTGCTGACTACTTTTGGCCCTCTATTTTCAAAGATTGTATTGAGGCAGTAAAAAATTTCCCACCTTGCCAAGTTTTTCACAAAAAGGAACGCACCCACCTTGCTCTGCTGCATCCCATTGTTGCCATCGACCCCTTTTCCAAATGGGGCATTTATTTCATGCAATGTAAGCCTACCTCAGCTGGGGGGCATGGTTATATAATCGTTGTCATTGATTACTTTACAAAATGGGTTGAGGCTATGCCTACCTTTCTGAACGATGGTTTTACTGCAACCCTTTTCTTTTTTAATCACATCATCACTCACTTTGGTGTTCCAAAAGACATTGTCACTGATCATGGTTCACATTTTCAAAACCAGATGATGATTGAGTTGCACGCCAAGTTGGGTTTTCTCCATGAGAACTCATCCCCTTATTATCCTCAAGCTAATGGACAAGTTGAAGCTATCAAAAAAATCCTTAAAACCATGATCCAATAGATGGTAGGGGAAAAAAAGACATCTTGGCATTTACAAATTTTCTCCGCTCTCTGGGCTTATCAGACCTCAGTAAAAACTGCAATTGGATTCACTCCCTTCCAGCTAGTATATGGCATAGAAGTTGTTTTACCAATTGAGTGGGAAATTCCTTTGCTTAAACTCAAAGTAGAACTCTTGCTCCACACTTCTGTTGAAGAAGAACGTTTCTTACACTTGACTAGGTTGGATGAAACACGTCGTGATGCTGCTCTCATCAATGAGACATATAAAAAATGAATCAAGAATCAATACGAAAAATCTGTCCACCCTCGTACTTTTGCAGAAGGAGACCTAGTCCTTGTTTACAACCAGGCTCACGATAATTTAGGGACAGGTAAGTTATAACCTCTATGGCATGGTCCTTACATCATGAAATGTGTTCTACATAGAGGCACCTACGAGCTAGTTGACTATGATGTAATCTCCCTGGGTGAGCCCCAGAATGGGTTTTACCTTAAGAAGTACTATGCTTAGGACATCTAGCATACATGTTTTGTACACTATTGTATTTTAGTTTGGTGTGTCTTTT
This sequence comes from Picea glauca, assembly GCA_000966675.3. Lineage (NCBI taxonomy): Eukaryota > Viridiplantae > Streptophyta > Pinopsida > Pinales > Pinaceae > Picea > Picea glauca. The sequence goes on along the minus strand of JZKD02S1676701.1, from coordinate 489,268 downwards.
TCTTTTGCGTGCTCGAGTTTTTTCCTTAGCCGCTTATACTGTGTCTTGTGTTTTCATGCACATATGATATCTTCCTTTCACATATTTATTGGGTTTGCGGATGGTGCTAGTCGACACACCCAGAATGTTTCTTATGCAGCTTGGGTCGTTTACCACTCTAATGAGTTGGTTAGTTCAAGAGGTATTTGCTTAGGATCAACAACTAATAACATGGCAGAATACCATGCTGTCATCAGACTTTTAACTGAAGCATCCTCCCTAGGTGTTTCTCACATGATTGTCAAGTTGGACTCTCAACTCGTGGTCTGTCAACTCAATCGAATCTACGTTATTCAAAATCCTATCCTGCTATGTCTCCATCTACGAGTTCACTATATTGAACAAATTTTTGATTTTATCGAATATAGACACATACTAAGAGAACTCAATACCACTTCAGATTCGTTAGCAAATTACATCATGGATAGGTATATCACACATAGATAAGTTTCATAAAGGAAATAAATCACATCGCATATCATAATGTAAATTAAAACACATCACATAAAAGACATAATTATTTGAAAATCATTTGGCACTGTAAAAACTCGGAAATGTATATATATATGGTGTGTCTGAAAAAGTTTGATTACATCAAAATGGTACATAGATAGGAAAAATGTGGGTCCTCACACCCATAAACACTGTCATACAGACTATACAATCATCATGAAGACCCTAATCTCCTTGCATCTCATTATTCTCCAAGTAACATATCATTGCACGGGCTACTCGCCTCAATAGAGAGTTAAGACTCCCAGACACTCCCACAGTGTGTCTTTGTAGATGTAGTGGCACTTCCCACCTCCTAAGAGGAGGGATACTCGTCGTAAGGCCTTGGAGGTTTCTTTAAACCTCCTGGAGACCTCCTGCTACTACCCCTTGATCTACCACTATCTGAGCAACTCCACGACGCCCCAGTGTCGACATATCTTCCCGACGTGTTGCTCCACTATCTGCATGATGAAATGATACGTCTATTAAAGACTCTTCTATGTACCCTAAAAAAATATATATATAACGCTTAAAATAAAAAACACTTGACAAGATCATTGTTTGGTTTCTTACCTGACGCATCCCAATCCTCCCCTTCTGAAAGAACCAAGTCAATGCTGCCTCGAAAATCTACTCCGGCGTATGGAAATTTTTATATCACAATCAATTGGCGTCTCATCCAAGTGAAGAAATCACTAGTGAAATTGAATTCTGAATCTGAGCCTAGTCTTGAAGATAGGCTAGTCCACCGCTCCATACATGGTTCTCCCACTGGCCATACTGCTATTGAAATTTGAGGTTGCATATTAGGAATGAATTCTAAGAAGAATGAAACCAAGAATGAACCATACCCGAACTTCTTCTGCTTCCCTGCTCTGTATCTTGTAATTTTCTCCTTCACATTGTGAAGGAACCCTGCACTCTAGTTGAACAGTGTTGGCTCTAGAAACTAGAAACCATAGGCCACCTATGATATTGAAACAAGGTGTGCGCTCGTACTTCCTTCTATGCTCGTAGTGGAAAACAAAATGGACCGAATAGATAGATCCCTGATATATTTTATCATGATTCTGCCTCCCACTAGTCTCACTCCTGGGACACAATGGTTTGCTAGGTACTCATCCACAGACGCATGAAGTGCCCTCTGTCTGGTTAAAACTACGAGAGCCCCTCTTTTTGAGATACCGGTCAAGAAGTATACATCTTCCAACTCGATGGTAAGAAGCTGCGTTCCCATTTGAAATTATTGTTCTGCAACGTTCCATAGCCCGATCATATGCTCAAGAAGAAGAATCTCTTTCTTCATTGTTTGCATTTTGAAGAATTTGAGAAGACCGCAATTCCTCAATGCGGTTCTTGATCAGGGACTTTGCAAGGCAGCCACATAATCGAGATCATGCTCTATTTATTTCCACTCAAGCATGATTATTGCCAAATTCACCTGCAATCATCAACAACCAAAATTTATTAATTATGTTTTTCGACAATTTTTGGGCAATTTAAAAAAATTTAAAAAATAATTGTTTTCTCTTATAAGAGGCCAACACCCCCTTTACATGAACATCAGGGCGCCAACATTCCCTCACAATGGCCACCAGGGCTCTTAAAAAAATCAAAACGCCCCCTTCACGATTTGAGAAAGTGTTGGCTGTTTTTGAGCGTTTTTTTCTTGTGTCTTTGGGCAGTGCCCTCTAGACCACTACACCAAAGCATTGGCACACCCTTCATTGGACTACAAGATCATTTTCAAAATCATACAACACTCCCCCACTTATATTAGAGGAGCACTGAGATTTTTTGGGTGTTTGAGCTGACCTAGGACATCAATTTTAGTATCTAATTATTTCCTTAAAGAAAAATTTGAACCATACAAATGAAAGAAAGGAAGAAGAGCACCAACCTGGTCCAAACAATGAGGAAAATGGTTGACCATAGCTCCGACACTGAGCGATGAAAGATTCACCTCCAAAGCACAAATTCTCCATTGCTACAAATCTTTGCACAAATGAAATGGTAAATGATATTTTTACCCCATTTTACTATTATAAATTTCATTTTTGCCTAAGATATAGTTTTTTGGGGTTTTTAAAAATGTTTCGGAGGCCTTATTAATCCCCTGGAATGCAATTTTGACATTATTGGCAGGTTTCAGAAGTAGTTTTGTTCGTTTTTCATCTTGTCACATTCACGAGCATAGTCTTAGTTCATTCTCAAGCTAAAAAACATAAGAATGCGCTAGGTAAACTTTTATCTCTTTTTCAGACCCGCATGGATACACGAAAAAGGAACTCCCTGGAGTCATCTTTAAACTCTTTTCAGACTCTCTAAACATGAAAAAATTGTCGAGTGATATTACTTCCTTTCCCACTTGTTAAAAGGTTTGAAAGGGCATCTTTCGAGTGATAATTTATCTCTTTTTCGGCCTCGCAAGACTAACATTACGAAAAAGGACAACATTGGAGTTGTCTTTAATTTGTTTTTAGACTCTCTAAATATGAAAAACCACTGATTTTACCTTCTCTAGACTCGTTAAACAATCATAGATTGAAGGACCCATATGGGAACAAACCCTTACTTCTTCCAGTTCGCTAAACAAAGGAAGAGGGACTTACCGAAGTTGAGTCATATTGAGCATGTGTTACCCTCCTCGAGCTCGTTAAATTAAAAAGAGGTACTCGTCTATCTGGATGGGGGGAAAATTGAAGGAAGAAAGACAAACATTTTTTGAGAACATTACCAGTAACTCTTACGGTTGCCCTTGAACACAACACTTTGTCTTTGAACACATTTTAATCTGCTGAACCTCTGCATTGAACCAATCCTCTAAGTTTCTTTACTCCTTTGGGTCACCCAAAGAAAGTCACATTATTCACTGCATTATCAAGTTTTGGTCCATGTCTAATTTATGCTTTTGTGCCTCAGTGTTCAAGGGAAGTATCTTCCTCAAGAATCAACCATCACAAATATCTTGTTTCAATACCCATGTCAGTCCATGTTCATTTGATCTACCAATTTACATCTCTGTGTTAGTTTCATGTCGTTGATGGGGGATACATCAAGGCCCTCCTTTGATGAGTCTATTCCTATCGAATTCAACATATTATCTAGGAACTAGACTTAGAAAGCAGTTAGTACCTTGGGACCTACATGCCTCAATGGAAGGCCTCCTCACGTCTGACAGTAGGCTTACATCATTGACCTCTGATCATATGATTCCTCGGATGTTTGACTTCAGCTCATTCATTCACATTCGTTGGAATGTACTAGAGAACCTTGGGACTCATTAACATCAATGGTGATTTCCCTCACACTTGTCAACGGTTTACCTCATTGACCGGTAATCAAGTGGTTTCTGCCATGTTCAACATTAGGACATCTATTCACATGGTTAGATTCATAATACATTGAGATCGGTAAGAATACCCTGGGTTGAGTCATCACTCTTATATATACTTTTACTATGTTGCGAAGGAGTTTCTTTTTAACTATGACACTTATACTGTCACATAGATCCACTTTGTATTGGTCATGGCTATGTCTTGTCATCTCGTAGATCCACTGTGTATTATTCATGGCTATGATCAGTTCAGGTCATAGGAGTATAGATCCACATTGTATCTTCAGTGGCTATACCTTTATATCAATATAATTATGGATCCATAGTGTATTTTATGGCGGCCATACATAGAAAGTCTTTATCACTCAAGCATAGGGATGCCTACCTTGGGTTTGAAACATGTCATAATATTTGTTGGATGGTTGTGTGCATCTTCTATCAGGTTCTCTGTGTTCATACTCTTGCTTGAAAAAGTCTACAAAGTACTTCAGTCATCAATTCTTGTCTTCTAACTTTGCACTTTGGGGGGCAATCTATTACACATCAAAATTACTCATTATGATGATGGCCTAGGGTCGTCATTATCAATATTGCAAGTGTCACATTTTCTCCCGTAAGTGTCACAAATATAACATTGTCATCTTGTTTATGTTGTGTATCAGACGACATTATCAAGAAAACTTACAAGACACCTCAAAAGATCATTTTTTAAGAAGATAATTCATTCGACAAAGAGTACAAGCCTTTTGCCACTGAAAAATCCACTCAAAAATCATTTTTGGAAGGGAGCGCTGGAACTTTGTGCCCTCTTTTGGGAGAGCATTGAAACTCTCTTTGCCCCATTCATAGGGAGCGCTACCCTTTTTTGAGTGAATTTTGGATTGTTGAGAGAAATCAGGGAAGGATCCTCTCAATCTCTGAAGGTAGTTGGATTTGAATTTGAGGTCAAGCCTCGATCTTAGGGAAGATACACAACTAAAAGAGAGGAATCCTCAACTTATCCCAAATATATCTTAAGTGGTTAGGCCTCTCCAAGCCTATATAAGGAGGCCTTCTCATGGTGAAGGGGGGGGAGACATTGTGAAGCATCTAACGTATGATCTCATAAGGGAGATATCATTGAACATCATCATTTTGTGTGTGGATTATATGAGCAAGGGTCTGGACAAAGGGAGCTTGGTGAAGCTGCTACACTACATCAATGGTTGTAAGTACCACTTTGTTCTCATTAATATAAATATATGCTTGGCCTGTTTCCTTTAAAGTTTGTGTACATTTAATGAACTTGTTTCTTTCATAGATTCATTATGAATATAATCATGGTAGAGTAGGAAGTATCATTGTCATTTCTCATTGTACCACAGGACCTTCTGAAGAACATGGAGATCAAGATCATCCTGGATCGAGCAAGGACAAACGTCGGTAAAAAGGTATTTACTATTCTTCCTTCATCTTATTTGATAGTTTAGCTTTATGAAAAGGAATGTCAGTGTCCACAATAACACTTTCTGTCTTAGAGTTAGGGGTCTAGCATCCAAGAGGAAATCCACTTGTCCGCAGGGGGATTCTCCTGTAACAGTCCTTGCATGCTCAATCCGATGATTCGGTGGATTAGTGTTGGATCTACTGTGATGCGCCTATCCAACCATAGGTAACCACCATAGAAGCATGAAAATAGGAGTTTAATGCACGCGTTAACCTCCTAATGTCTGTCAAAGTGTGGTAACTTCATTACATTGAGGATGGTCGATCTTGCGATGTCCATGGTCCATGGCTGGGGGATTATATTCGACTTCTTCCCTGTTGTATTGGTCAAATACTTGTGTGGTGTGAGAATTCCATGGTTCTTGCAATCTCCCAAGTTGAAGTCACTAATATTTAGCGTCATAATCCTCTCCAACTATGGTCATACTACGCATATCCCCTTCGGGAGGTATGCAGTGATCAATGTGTAGTCGAATTCCCTCAGGATGTTGTCACGACTCACCGCGCCAGCTAGAGGTGGGATGTAGTCAGGCAAGATTGATGGGATGAGCTTCAAATTTTCCAAGTCATCACGATGGTTGGTTCATTTCTCTGTCACAGTTTGGGAGGGCCCAGATCAACGTGCAGTCGATGGGGATGCTTTCACTCCTCTTTTCGATGAAGCTTGTGCTACTACGAACATGACCTTCTCAACCATGAGGTCTATGAGAATCTATTATATGGATTTATCTACTGTGCTAAAGTCACCCGACATAGATGCTCGAGATCAAATATCTCAGGTTGGCGAACAAATAATCAAGGTAGCAGAATGAATGGCGAGGTTTACGTGAAAGAAAGTAGTTCTTTGTAGGCTCGGATAATCACAATTGGAAAAAGTGTCCACGATAAGACATTCGACGGGTTAAATAGCTAACATCGTAATGAAATCTTCCAACGGGTTGGAATGCCTCAATCAATGCAATTCCATCCGTTATGGCACGGTCCCAATGGTCCAATGGTGAACATTCCGATAATAACTGCGTTTATAGCCATTCTGAAGCATCGTTCTAATGGTCAAGATGCCTCTAATGGTCATATTTCTTTGCAGTGGCAAAGTGCCAATATACACTGCTCTGCTATTTCGGTGAGGTTCAAGTTCTGCAAGCCTTCCTTCTGCAAAGTCCTCTCTGGAACCTCTTGCAATTTTTCTAGCTTTGCTTTCTTCTTACTGAGTTTTATAGCTTTCTTTCTTGTGATCTACATCTCTAGATTCCTCTTTCCATTCTTGTTCTTATCCCCTTTTGGCATAGTAACTTCACACTGTTGAGGATCTTTCATAGGGTTCGAGGGTAATACTTCTTCTCTTACTATTTCTAGAGTAGATGCTCTACTCTCTTATATGGATAAGTTCTCTAAGCCTTCTTTATTGGACATATTTTCATTGAGGTCAACACACTAACTTCATATAAAAAACTCCCCCTGTGTTGATGCTTTCCTCTTATGAAGTTTTCCTTTTATGAAGTTTCTCTCCCCCTTTGACATAAATGGCAAAGGGTTTCTTCTCATATGATTTATTTGTATAATTACTTCTCTGACCACTGGTAACTCCTTCTGCAATCAATCTTTTTCTGTTATAACATAATGACTCCTTTTGTCATTGATTGCTATCTCCCCTTGTCATTGATGTCAATAGTCATTGATATCAACACTCATTGATGTCAACAGTCGATGTAAATGATCTGTTGTTAATGACGAATTACCATAGATGTGTTCTCATTGATGTCAACAGTATATCAGTAAAAAAAATATATCAAACAATGTGCAGAGATCGAAAGAGTGAATAGAGGAAGCGAATAATCAAAATATTAAAGCTCAAAAGTATAGAGGCATTTCATGTCTATTGTTGACCACGATAGGATCAACAATCCAATGATAAAATCTCAAGAGGGTTAGCGAGTGAGGATCAATTATCTATAAGAAGAAGTGCATTGCAGGTCAATCGATGGTTCCTTGAAAATATTAAGAAGTCGACCATTGCACATGAAATTGTGAGAGGACACAACAGTTGTTCGATCAAAGACTTGACGACCCTGATTGTCTCATATAAAAGGATTAATCCCACATTGGAAGCGTGAATACATGCATATAGGTTTATATGCATGGCTCTCTACATAGCTTATCGATGCATAGTGAAAAGGTATGGTGGGGGCTCTAGGTGTTTGGACTCCACGAGAATCTCACTAGCTTGGAGCCCAGGATGACTTGTCAGGCCCCCTACCTTTTGGTCAAAGTGAAAATAACTGTCGATCTGATGACAAAGGATATCGACCATTAGATCTAGGAGAAGTTGCATGATGGTTAGCTATGAGTTCCTTTGAAACTATGGAATGGGAGGATTTGGAGTGTTGAGGAGTCAAGGATCCCGAACTTGTGAAATCCAAAGTTTTCAAAGAGATCCTAGCCATTGGTTGGAAGGCGAGCACATGGCATAAGATCAACAATTTTGGGAATTATGATTCAGAGAATCAGTGTAAAGAGGCTGTGAGTTCGAATATTCGAATACCCATCAGTCGTCAGATCAAACCTGAGTTCTTGTCAAACCGTTGGATCCAGAGGAAGGTGCACGAGACAAGTTCTGAAATGATCGGGACCATCCGTTGTCAAGGAGGGCACATGGAGAAGCATCAATGTTTTGCTAACTTGCAAAGTGAAGAAGTCTCATTAAGATCTGGACCATTGGATTAAAGAGGACTGTGGACTGTTTATCTAAAGTTCTAGATATCGGGAGTTGGAAGAGTCAGTGGGTTCACATTCAAACACGTGATATGTGAAGTCATGATTTGATCATAACTGTCGATCAAAGGGTGAACAAGGATCGTTGGATTAGGGCTGTTGTTGGCATACCACATCAACATACTACGTCAGCAAGGACACGTGGTGCAATCAGACACATGCAAGTGTCAAGATGATTCGACATTTTAGGTATGTGAAGATCACAAATATGAGTGACACATGGCAGCTAATTGGCACATGCCAAGTCATCAAGTGACGTCAACAAGTTTACGTCACGTCTAGAGTTGTTACATCGAGAGTTTTTGAATGGTCGGATGTAACGAAAACTCGAAGGGTAAAGTGTCAAAATTTTGTCAGCGATCCATCTCAATGCCTGATTAAGTCCTGATCATCAGATTAAGGAAAGAAAGGATCAATTTAAGGTTTAAAGTAGACTATTGATCTGTCTCTGCTAAATAAACATGTACCGTCTGATTGTTTCGGCGATATCGTAATCTGGAGATTTGAAATGTTTGATGTCATGAATACCCGATGGAAAAAATATATAAACTCCATCAGTCATTCATCCCATCAGAGATCGAATCGTGACCATTGATTTGTTAAAGCGTTCAGACACTTGTTCTACTTAAGATATGGTTTCCCCTGATGGTCATATGGAAAAGAGACATGAAAGGGAATATTGTAATATATCGCTTATATTAATAAGCATGTAGTTCTATTTCTTTCCTCATATGCTATAAGAATTTTATTATACATAGCTATAGTTGGTAAAACCCATGGTCCTGTGATGCACGGTTTTATGAAATGGTTTGAAGGAAGCGCCTCCATAGAATCTGGTCTCTATGAATATAACAAAGATTCAGGATCGACCATAAAGTATTAAATTGATCCATGACTATGATCAATTTATGAAGAACCTTCACAATAAAATAAATAAACAATAATTAAGATTGATTAATCAAAGAGGTGCGATGGTTGAAAAATGAACCGTTACACAGTCATGATTAAAAGAGAATAAACCATGAAAATATGAATAAATAATAAAAAGGAAAAATGATATTAATTAAAGTTTAGATTATCATTTTAAATGAAAAGGTACAATGATTCAAATAAAGGGACACGATGTTTTAAATTTCACACTAGTTTGAAGATTATACAAATGAGAAAACATGGTGAGAAGAAAGTGTCTCTACACTTGAGAATAGGAGATCAAAATTCGAAGAAGATTCCAAGAAGATATCAGAGGAAAGAAAATGTTAATTATAGAGAAGATGAAATGCAATGATGAGTGTCTTATGATATACCTTTGATCATAAGATATAATTGATTCTATAATGGATCAATACTACTGGAGTTGAATAAACTCTAGTTGGATAGATTGGGTTCTATTAGCAAGTTGGGTCTTGGATGAGAGTTGGTGCTTCTCATTTCAGTTGGAGCTGAAACATTTAGTTGGTGCTAAGATAAAATCCTCTCTCACATATATTCATATTACTATGTTCATATTTATTATACAAAAGCTTATACAAACATCTTGTGTCTTGTGTTCATTGTAATTATGATGTGATTGTTCTTAATTTGTTAAATTATGTTTTAAATGGTAACTTGTGAAAATAAATTGTTAAAATAGTCCACACACTAATTCACCCCCCCCTCTTAGTGTGGGCCATGTGTTCTTCATTTTGTATCATGGCAAGGTTCCTTCAAACAAATTTTAAACACTGGAAGGTAGATCCTGAAGAAATGGGTGGACAAATGACGCTCTCTGCAATTGAAGCTCCTTTATTTGATGGAACAGATTACTCCTCATGGAGAGAAAATATGAAACATTATTTGAATTCAAAAGGATCTAAAGATTGGAATTCAGTAGTAAGTAATCCCTGAGACTTAACTACATCAAAGAATCTATCCAAAATTACAGTCCAAAAAAGAGCAAGGAATAACAATGAAGCGACATTGAAGATTCTTCTTAATGGATTATCAGATACAGTCAAGACAAGCATAGGACTATGCACATATGCCAAGGAATTATGGCTAAAATTAGAAAATATGTATCAAATAAAAAATAAAGACACATAAGACATTCCTATCAAGGATGAATATGAAGACTCAACCATCAATAAAAGTAAGGATTCTCCACAATATTTCGATTGCAATAGCAGTGATATTAAATCCTCCTCTGCAAGTAATGAAGAAGACTCAAATACAATAACATAATGTTCTGTTAGCATCTATCCCATGGAAGAAGAAGAAGAAAAACTATCAAAGGCCAAAGAAAAGGTTGATTGGAGTCTCTTTGAATACCTCTATCACCATAATGAATCAGACTATAGATATCTTCATAAATAAACTCAAGAATACATTGAAAAGAGTCAAAAAAATGTCTTGAAAATAAATCAAATTCTCAAGGACAGTGAAAAGGTAATATATGAACATGAAAATCACTTAGAAGAGAAATATGAGGAGATCGAGAATTTGAAGAAAGAAATTAGTCAAGTAAAAGAAAAGGAGAAGGAAGATGATGAGCTTGGAAATCGGAAACATATCCTAGAAATAAAAGAAAAGATCAAATATAATGAAGAAATCATATCTGATCAAAAGATTCAGTTAGAAAACAAAGAAGATGAGATCAAAATATTGAAAACAAAAGTTGTTGATCTAACAGAAGAAAATGAAGAGAAAATCAACAGACTGAAAAATGAAATCAGTCAAGCAAAAGAAGAAAAGAAGGAAGATGATGTCTCAACAAAAGTATTGCAAATATAAAGGAACTAAGGGAAAACTATGCCAATCTTAAAATCCAACTTGAAGAAGACAAAAGGAGAGAAGAAGTAGTAAGGACTCAGTTGAACAAAAAGGAAGAATCTTGTCATGAGCTGGAAGCAGAAGTTATATATCTTAGAAAGAAGGTTGAGAAGTCAAACATCCAAATAAATTTATTGAACAAATCCATGACCCTGGATGAGATCTTGGATAGTCAGAGATCACCAAATGACAAATCTGGCCTTGGATACAATAAGGAAGAGATCAATACTCCAAAAAAATCTGATGCATGTCCTTCATTTGTAAAAGGTGAAAAAAGTCTGACACAAGTCCTTCATTTGAAAAAGATGAAGACAGATCTGACATAACTCCTTCATTTGAAAAAAGTGAAATCATGTATGACTCAGGTTCTTCACATTCAATCTTCAATGGTAGAACAACAAGATCAAGTTACAGATAAACCCATTGTGCACAAAATATTAAGGTCATTAGCTATGAGATATGATGCAAAGATTTCTTCAATTAAAGATAGATCCTTTATTTGATGGAATAGATTACTCCTCATGAAGAGAAAATATGAAACAATATTTGAAGTCAAAAGGATCTGAAGTTTGGAATTCAGTAGTAAGTAATCCCTGAGACTTAACTACATCAAAGAATCTATCCAAAATTACAGTCCAAATAAGAGCAAGGAATAACAATGAAGTGGCATTGAATATTCTTCTTAATGGATTATCAGATACAGTCAAGACAAGCATAGGACTATGCACATATGCCAAGGAATTATGGATAAAATTAGAAAATATGTATCAAATAAAAAATAAAGACACAGAAGACATTCTTATCAAGGGTGAATATGAAGACTCAACCATCAATAAAAGTAAGGATTCTCCACAATATTTCGATTGCAACAACAATGATATTAAATCCTCCTCTGCAAGCAATGAAGAAGACTCAGATACAATAACAAAATTTTCTATTACCATCTATCCCATGGAAGAAGAAGAAGAAAAACTATCAAAGGCCAAAGAAAAGGTTGATTGGAGTCTCTTTGAATACCTCTATCACCATAATGAATCAAACTATAGCTATCTTCATGAATACACTCAAGAATACATTGAAAAGAGTAAAAAACATGTCTTGAAAATAAATCAAATGCTCAAGGACAGTGAAAAGGTAATATATGAACATGAAAATCACTTAGAGGATAAATATGAGGAGATCGATAAGTTGAATAAAGAAATTAGTCAAGTAAAAGAAAAGGAGAAGGAAGATGATGAGCTTGGAAATCCAAAGCATATCCTGGAAATAAAAGAAAAGATCAAAGATAATGAAGAAATCATATCTGAGCAAAAGATTTAGTTAGAAAACAAAGAAGGTGAGATCAAAATATTGAAAATAAAAGTTGTTGATCTAACAGAAGAAAATGAAGAGAAAATCAACAGACTGAAAAATGAAATCAGTCAAGCAAAAGAAGAAAAGAAGGAAGATGATGTCTCAAGCAAAAGTATTGCA
>JZKD02S1676701.1:444327-472366 GCA_000966675.3 Picea glauca | reverse complement strand
CTTATACTATTGTTCATTTCTCATTGGATATAATTGAATGGTTTAAGTATAAGTTGAAAAAGGTTTTAAATTGTACTTGATACTGATTCACCCCCCTCTCAGTATCAACAAGTCCTTCATTTGCAAAAGATGAAGACAGATCTGACATAACTCCTTCATTTGAAAAAAGTGAAATCGTGTATGACTCAGGTTCTTCACGTTCAATAAATAAAAGCAACAATAAAAAATTTAGAAGATCAGATCATGGAAGACATCCAGAAGCTATTCATATACCTCAAAGCAAGTTCATAAGAGGGATACCTTCATGGATGAATCAAACAAGGTATGAGAGTGTTTTTAATGGTTATTGTTTTTCTTGTAATGAGTATGGTCATAAAGCCTTGGATTGTAGGCATCATGGAAGAAAACAAATTGGTAGGTTCAACAACAAAATAAGATGTTGGAATTGCAATCATTTTGGACATATTGCTGCACATTGTTACACTATGAGATGCTATAATTGTGGTGGATATGGCCACAAAGCCTATAACTGTTGGAAATCAAGAAAACAGTCAATAAGAAATTCTTCACAGAATATGACAACAAGAGTAAATAAGAAAGTATGGAAAATAAAATACCAAGTACCAAATAAGAAATATGAGGAAAATATTACTCCTGAAATTAATGAAGTTAATAATAGGAGTTTGGGGGATAAAAATTCTAATAAGGAATATTCTCAAAATAAGGATAAAGAATCTTCTAGTGTACACACTGATGATGTTGATGATGAATCTTCAATGCTAGAACAACAAGATGAAGTTACAGATAAACCCATTGTGCACAAAATCTTAAGGTCATTACCTATGGGATATGATGCAAAGATTTCTTCAATTAAAGATAGATCCTTTATTTGATGGAACAGATTACTCCTCATGGAGAGAAAATATGAAACCGTATTTGAAGTCAAAAGGATCTGAAGTTTGGAATTCAGTAGTAAGTAATCCATGAGACTTAACTACATCAAAGAATCTATCCAAAATTACAGTCCAAATAAGAGCAAGGAATAACAATGAAGTGGCATTGAAGATTCTTATTAATGGATTATCAGATACAGTTAAGACAAGCATAGGACTATGCACATATGCCAAGGAATTATGGATAAAATTAGAAAATATGTATCAAATAAAAAATAAAGACACAGAAGACATTCCTATCAAGGATGAATATGAATACCTAACCATCAATAAAAGTAAGTATTCTCCACAATATTTCGATTGCAATAGAAGTGATATTAAATCCTCCTCTGCAAGCAATGAAGAAGACTCAGATACAATAACAGAATGTTCTGTTAGCATCTATCCCACGGAAGAAGAAGAAGAAAAACTATCAAAGGCTATAGAAAAGGTTGATTGGAGTCTCTTTGAATACCTCTATCACCATAATGAATCAAACTATAGCTATCTTCATGAATACACTCAAGAATACATTGAAAAGAGTCAAAAACATGTCTTGAAAATAAATCAAATGCTCAAGGATAGTGAAAAGGTAATATATGAACATGAAAATCACTTAGAAGAGAAATATGAGGAGATCGAGAAGTTGAAGAAAGAAATTAGTCAAGTAAAAGAAAAGGAGAAGGAAGATGATGAGCTTGGCAATCAGAAGCATATCCTGGAAATCGTGTATGACTCAGGTTCTTCACGTTCAATAAATAAAAGCAACAATAAAAAATTTAGGAGATCAGATCATGGAAGACATCCAGAAGCTATTCATATACCTCAAAGCAAGTTCATAAGAGGGATACCTTCATGGATGAATCAAACAAGGTATGAGAGTGTCTTTAATGGTTATTGTTTTTCTTGTAATGAGTATGGTCATAAAGCCTTGGATTGTAGGCATCATGGAAGAAAACAAATTGGTAGGTTCAACAACAAAATAAGATGTTGGAATTGCAATCATGTTGGACATATTGCTGCACATTGTTACACTATGAGATGCTATAATTGTGGTGGATATGGCCACAAAGCCCATAACTGTTGAAAATCAAGAAAACAGTCAATAATAAATTCTTCACACAATATGACAACAAGAGTAAATAAGAAAGTATGGAAAATAAAATCCCAAGTACCAAATAAGAAATATGAGGAAAATATTACTCCTGAAATTAATGAAGTTAATAATAGGAGTTTGGGGGATAAAAATTCTAATAAGGAATATTCTCAAAATAAGGATAAAGAATCTTCTGGTGCACACAATGATGATGTTGATGATGAATCTTCAATGCTAGAACAACAAGATGAAGTTACAGATAAACCCATTGTGCACAAAATCTTAAGGTCATTACCTATGAGATATGATGCAAAGATTTCTTCAATTAAAGATAGATCCTTTATTTGATGGAACAGATTACTCCTAATGGAGAGAAAATATGAAACAATATTTGAAGTCAAAAGGATCTGAAGTTTGGAATTCAATAGTAAGTAATCCCTAAGACTTAACTACATCAAAGAATCTATCCAAAATTTCAGTTCAAATAAGAGAAAGGAATAACAAGGAAGTGGCATTGAAGATTCTTCTTAATGGATTGTCAGATACAGTCAAGACAAGCATAGGACTATGCACATATGCCAAGGAATTATGGATAAAATTAGAAAATATGTATCAAATAAAAAATAAAGACACAGAAGACATTCCTATCAAGGATGAATATGAAGACTCAACCATCAATAAAAGTAAGGATTCTCCACAATATTTCGATTGCAATAGCAGTGATATTAAATCCTCCTCTGTAAGCAATGAAGAAGACTCAGATACAATAAAAAAATGTTATGTTAGCATCTATGCCATGGAAGAAGATGAAGAAAAACTATCAAAGGCCAAAGAAAAGGTTGATTGGAGTCTCTTTGAATACCTCTATGACCATAATGAATCAAACTATATCTATCTTCATGAATACACTCAAGAATACATTGAAAAGAGTCAAAAACATGTCTTGAAAATAAATCAAATTCTCAAGGACAGTGAAAAGGTAATATATGAACATGAAAATCACTTAGAAGAGAAATATGAGGAGATCGAGAAGTTGAAGAAAGAAATTAGTCAAGTAAAAGAAAAGGAGAAGGAAGATGATGAGCTTGGCAATCAGAAGCATATCCTGGATATAAAAGAAAAGATCAAAGATAATGAAGAAATCATATCTGAGCAAAAGATTCAGTTAGCAAACAAAGAAGATGAGATCAAAATATTGAAAACAAAAGTTGTTGATCTAACAGAAGAAAATGAAGAGAAAATCAACAGACTGAAAAATGAAATCAGTCAAGCAAAAGAAGAAAAGAAGGAAGATGATGTCTCAAGCAAAAGTATTGCAAATATAAAGGAACTAAGGGAAAACTATGTCAATCTTAAAATCCAACTTGAAGAAGCCAAAAGGAGAGAAGAAGTAGTAAGGAATCAGTTGAACAAAAAGGAAGAATCTTGTCATGAGCTGTTAGCAGAAGTTATGAATCTTAGAAAGAAGGTTGAGAAGTAAGACATCCAAATAAATTTCTTTAACAAATCCATGACCCCGGATGAGATCTTGGATAGTAAGAGATCACCAAATGACAAATATGGCCTTGTATACAATAAGGAAGAGATCAATACTCCAAAAAAATATGATGCATGTCCTTCATTTGTAAAAGGTGAAAAAATTCTGACACAATTCCTTTATTTGCAAAAGATGAAGACAAATCTGACATAACTCCTTCGTTTGAAAAAAGTGAAATCATGTATGACTCAGGTTCTTCACGTTCAATAAATAAAAGAAACAATACAAAATTTAGAAGATCAGATCATGGAAGACATCCAGAAGCTATTCATATACCTCAAAGCAAGTTCATAAGAGGGATACCTTCATGGATGAATCAAAGAAGGTATGTGAGTGTTTTTAATGGTTATTGTTTTTCTTGTAATGAGTATGGTCATAAAGCCTTGGATTGTAGGCATCATGGAAGAAAACAAATTGGTAGGTTCAACAAAAAAATAAGATGTTGGAATTGCAATCATGTTGGACATATTGCTGCACATTGTTACACTATGAGATGCTATAATTGTGGTGGATATGGCCACAAAGCCTATAACTGTTGGAAATCAAGAAAACAGTCAATAAGAAATTCTTCACACAATATGACAACAAGAGTAAATAAGAAAGTATGGAAAATAAAACCCCAAGTACCAAATAAGAAATATGAGGAAAATATTACTCCTGAAATTAATGAAGTTAATAATAGGAGTTTGGGGGATAAAAATTCTAATAAGGAATATTCTCAAAATAAGGATAGAGAATCTTCTGGTGCATACAATGATGATGTTGATGATGAATATTCAATGCTAGAACAACAAGATGAAGTTACAGATAAACCCATTGTGCACAAAATCTTAAGTTCATTACCTATGAGATATGATGCAAATATTTTTTCAATTAAAGATAGATCCGATCTAAATACACTCACATTTGATCAGCTCCATGGAATGTTTACATCATATGAAAGGAGAACAGGGCATGATAAATAAACAAAATATGAAACAACTTTCAAAGCATCCAAGACAAAGATAAATCAAGAGCAAAATCCTCAATCCAGCCATCATGAAGAACCTGATGTGGAAGAAGCCAATTTCATTAGAAAACTTCAGAAAGGATTAGGGAAGTACAAAGGAAAGCCTCTTTACAAGTGTTTTAACTGTGGAAAAGTTGGTCATTTTGCATCCAAGTGTCCTTATACCAAGGAGGACCCCGAAAATAAAGAAAATAAAAATAATAAAAATAAGAAGAAGGAAAAACCCAACTACAAGATAAAGTTTTACAAAGGGATGTTGTAAGCACATCAGTATTCATATTCAACAGAGGTCAGCTTAGTATTAATAGTAGTAAAACTCCTTGTGAACCCTGTTTTGGAAGAGCTCATTCAGTAAAATACTTAAAGGTATTTGGAAGTAAGGATTACATCAAAAGGTGTGATGAGAATTTTTAAAATATGATGCTAGATCTAATGTGGGTATCCTTCTTGGATATGCTTCTACCAATAAAGCACATAGATGCTACAATATTAGGTTACATAATATTGTTGAGAGTGCAGATGTCAAAATGGATGATATAAAAACAATTAGTATCATGGTTAAAGATCAATGAGAATCAATGGGAATATCCAAAATTTTTTGAATAAGATGAGCTTCAATTGCGCAGTGTTCCAGTAAGACAACAACATCCGCAGAAGAAACATTTTGATGTACAAAATGATGTATATGACATCCTGTAGAAATAAAAAGAGGAGAAACCCTATCAGGAAGAGATACCCTTTCAGACACAAAGGGGGAGAACACTTAATAAAAGCTCAAGGGAAGTTTTGGTTAGAAAATAAGAAAGTAATTAGATTAGGTATTGAAAAGACTCGATCACTACAAAAATGTGTATCAAGAAGACTATTCATTTGAAACAAAAAAATCCCAATCAACTGAGATAAGAAGTTAGTAAATCAATAGGGGAAGAAACACTGTCAAGAAGATCTACCCTTTCAGAAAAAAAGGTGGAGAATAGTCAGAAAGAGAGAAAGCATATTGACAGGGGGATTCATTCAGCTATGACTAGAAGAACATGTCTGTAGGAAGGTTTACCAAGTTCAGTCTGGTCAGTAACATACAAAGATTACCACAGGTGGTAGATATTTTTTCAAAAACCATTAAAACAGAGATGTATTGAATATCTCATGTAAAAATAATTGGGAGTAATCCTTCTTCCTAGCTAAATCTCTCAAGAAAATAATGCATCAGTTGGAAACTATACAGGGGGAGATAAAAATCAACGATAGAAGGAGTCATTCTGTTATAACAGAAAAAGATTGATTGCAGAAGGAGTTTCCAGTGGTCAGAGAAGTACTTATACAGATAGATCATAGGAGAATAAACCCTTTGCCATTGTGTCAAAGGGGGAGAGAAACTTTATAAAATGAAAACTTCATAAGAGGAAAGAATCAACACAGGGGGAGTTTTGTATATGAAGTTAGTGTGTTGACCTCAATGACAAAGGGGGAGATTGTTGGACAGATTGTCATTGATGTCAACAATCATTGATGTCAACACTCATTGATGTCAACATTCAATGTAAATGATATGTTTTTATTGACGAATCACCACAAAAGTGTTGTCATTGATGTCAACAGTATATCAGTCAGAAAAATATATCAAACAATGTGCAGAGATCGAAAGAGATAACAGGGGAAGCGAATAATCAAAAGATTAAAGCTCAGACGTATAGAGGTATTTCATGTCTATTGTTGATCACGATAGAATCAACAATCCAATGATAAAATATTAGGAGGGTTAGTGAATGAGGATCAATGCTCTGTAAGAAGAAGTGCATTGCAGGTGAATCAACGGTTCCTTGAAAATATTAAGAAGTCAACCATTGCACATGAAATTGTGAGAAGACACAACAGTCGTATGATCAAAGACTTGACGACTCTGATTGTCTCATATAATAAGATTAATCCCACATTGGAAGTGTGAATAAACACATATAGGTTTATATGCACGACTCTCTCCATAGATTACCAACGCATAGTGCAAAGGTATGGTGGGGGCTCTAGGTGTTTGGACTCTGCGAGAAGCTCACCAGCTTGGAGCCCGAGACGACCTATCAGGACCCCTACCTTTTTTTCAAAGCGACAATAACTATCGATCTGATGACGAAGGATCTCGACCGTTAGATATGGGAGAAGTTTCATGACAGTTAGCTGTGAGTTCCTTCGGAACTATGGAATGGGAGGATTTGGAGTGTTGAGGAGTCAAGGATCCTGAACTCTTGAAATCCAAATTTTTCAAAGAGATCCTAGCCATCGGTTGGAAGGAGAGCACATGGCATAAGATCAACAATTCGGGGAATTGTGATATCGAGAATCAACATAAAGAGGTTGTGAGTTCGAATATTCGAATACCCGTTAGTCGTCGGATCAAATCGAAGTTCTTATCAAACCGTTGGATCTGGAGGAAGGTGCATGAGACAAGTTCTGAAATGATCAGGACCGTCCGTTGTCAAGGAGGGAACATGGTGAAGGGTCAACATTTCACTGAATTGCAGAGTGAAGAAGTCCCATTAAGATCTGGACTATTGGATTAAAGAGAACTGTCGACCATTGATCTAAAGTTTGAGATATCAGGAGTTGGAAGAGTCAGTGGTGGCTCACATTCAAACACGCGATATGCAAAGTTACGATTTGATCACAGTCGTCGATCAAAGGGTGACCGAGGATTTTTGGATCAGGACTATTGTTGGCATACCACATCAGTAGACTACATCAACAAGGACATGTGGCTCAATTAGACATAGACAAGTGTCAAGATGATTCGATATTTTAGGTATGTGCAGATCACAAATATGAGTGACATGTGGCAGCTACTTGGCATGTGCCAAGTCATCAAGTGACGTCAGCAAGTTTACGTCATGTCGGGGGTTGTTACATCGATATTTTTTGAATGGTTGGATGTAGCGAAAACTCGAAGGGAAAAGTGTCGAAATTCCATCAGCCATCCATCTCAATGCCTGATCAAGTCCTTACCATCAGATTAAGGAAAGAAAGGATCAGTTTAAGTTTCAAATTAGACCGTTGATCTGTCTCCGCTAAATAAATGTGAATCGTCTGATTGTTTTGGTGACATCGTAATCGAGAGATTTGAAATGTTTGATGTCACGAAGACCCAATGGGAAAAATGTCGAAACTCCCTCAGCCATTCATCCCATCAGAGATCAAATCATGACCATTGATTTGGTAAAGCATTCAGACACTTGTTCTACTTAACATATGGTTTCCACCGATGGTCATATGGTAAAGAGACATGAAAGGGCAGATTGTAATATATCGCTTATATTAATAAGCCTGTGGTTCTATGTCGTTGGTCATATGATATGAGAATTTTATTATACATCGCTATAGTTGGTAAAACCTGTGGTCCTGCGACGCATGATTATATGAAATGGTTTGAAGGAAGTGCCTCCACAAAATCTGGTCTCTGTGAATATAACAAAGATTCGGGATTGACCATAAAGGATTAAATTGATCCATGACTGTGATCAATTTATGAATAATCTTCACGATAAAATAAATAAACAATAATTAAAATTGATTAATCAAAGAGGCGCGATGGTTGAAAAATGAACCAATACACAGTCATGATTAAAAGAGAATAAACCATGAAAATATGAATAAAGAATAAAAAGGAAAAATGATATTAATTAAAGTTTATATTATCATTTTAAATGAAATGGTACAATGGTTCAAAGAAAGGGACACGATGTTTTAAATTTCACACCAGTTTGAAGATTATATAAACGAGAAAAAGTGGTGAGAAGAAAGTGTCTCTACACTTGAGAATAGAAGATCAAAAGCCGAAGCAGATTCCAAGAAGATATCAGAGGAAAGAAAACGTGAATTACATAGAAGATGAAATGCAGTGATGAGTGTCTTATGATATACCTCTGATCGTAAGATAGAATTGATTCTATAATGGATCACTACTACTGGAGGTTAATAAACTCTATTTGGATAGATTGGGTTCTATCAACAAGTTGGGTCTTGCGCCAAGCTGGGTCTTGGCTGAGATTTGGTTCTCTCTAAGGAGTTGGTGCTTCTCATTTCAGTTGGAGCTGAAACATTTAGTTGGTGCTAAAAGAAAATCCTCTCTCACATATATTCATATTACTATGTTCATATTTATTATACAAAATCATATACAAACATCTGGTGTCTTGTGTTCATTGTAATTATGATGTGATTGTTCTTAATTTGTTCAATTATGTTTTAACTGGTAACTTGTGAAAAGAAATTGTTAAAACAGTCCACACACTAATTCACCCCCCCCTCTTAGTGTGGGTCGTGTGTTCTTCATTCTTGTGTTCTTTCAACTTCGACAGCTAGGTCTCTGGTCCTCAGTTGCTTCGACTTGTCCTCTTGTTCTTCTAGTAAGTGTGCTATTCTCCTATCCATGAAATCCCTTAATTCTTTCTTTTTCTATTCTAGAGCTTCCTCTTCTTCTTTCCTTCATATATGATCTTTCTCAATCCAAGTCCTTCCTAACAAAAGTGCAAGGGGATCGCTGCTCTGAACAAACTTAATGACCTATAATTCTTCTTCTGTCAATGCCCCATGAGAAATCATAGGTACATGGGTAAGTCTTCCACATAGAATTACCATCTTTCCTTTAAACAATCCTATTCCTCCCAATGAAGGAACCATAAAATGATTTCCTAATATTTCACAAGTACTTTCTGTCAGAATGTTCACCTGTGTTTCTGCATCCAATACACAGTCTATGTCGAAGTCTCCTATTCTTTCTTCTATGCACTCTTTCTCTTTTAAAATCTTTGATAAACTGATATCTCTGTGATCATTCAGTCTTTCTTTCATCTGCAATAATATAGCCTCTGATTATTTCTAGTTCTTTATCATATTCTTAGTCTCTTGACCTTCCTCAAGGTTTTCTTGTCTCATGTTCATGTTTTCAACTTTAGCAATCATTCTAGGGAAATCCAAAACTTCATGTTCAGTAGCTTTACAACAAATGAAAGTAAAACTTTTACCAGGGCATTCCTTAGCAAGATGTCTCGGTCTTTTGCAATGATAACATAATTTCAATCCTCTCTTTCTCTTAAACGATCCCCAACCTTTCCTGTACTGCGAACTGGGACCACAGTGATGGGCCTGAACAAAATTATTTCTGGGATCCTGCATCCACTTATTAGTCCAAAAATTCTTTCTATGCATAAGAATAACATATCTTTCACTATTTCTATTCGATCTATTCATATCATATCTTCTTTCTTTGAGCTGTGCCCTAGTTTTCAGACTAGGACCAAATTTGTCAAACATACCTAGATCCATTCTTTCGAAGCAAAAATTTCCACTTACCTTACCTTTATCAGAGCACAAAGCTTTAAGATCTTACCTCTTTTCTTCAGATCAAACTTCTTTTCTTATCACATAGCTTCACAAGTCAAGTAGATTATTGTGCACTACAACAACAGATCTACACACAGATATTTCTCTTTTCCTCAGTTCCCAACAATCACAGTTTCAGCTCCTGACAATGGAACCATTTGTTGGCATAGGGGCATACCCAGGGTTCAACTCTACAACAACGCACCAACAAAACCCTAACTACTGACCCTTTCAGCAACACCTGCGAAGCAGATGAAGTCTCGCCCGAGGTAGAGGCAGCGGGGTTGTAAGACTCAAGTGTCTGCAACCTAGCTGGGACACAGATCTATGATCAAAGTACTTAACAGATCACTTAGCAGTTAACATTCATTAGAATTTAACCCTTATTCACATTGCAGGTAAAACTATAATTACATAGCAATGCAATATTCTACAAGATCTAACACATCCAAGCACTTAGCACATAGAAACATAGAAGATCTAGAATTCGGTCACATTACTAATCACTCAACTACTATATCAGATGCATCTAACATACATAAAGATGAAAACACTAAGCATAAATCACATCAATCACACAAAGAAACCATAACACAAGATATATGTGGTTCACCCCCAACGTGGGGCTATGTCCACCAACTCTTCATCTTCTTTATTGTCTTTTGTCAATGCACATAGACACAATACCAACTCTGCATAGGACAAGAGATCTGTGTGCACCTTGCCAGATCCTCGTTCTCGAGTTAGGTCACAACACAAAGCCTTCTTACACAGTCTGCACACAAGCTTCTTACGATCACTTGCACTTATCTCTATAAGTCTTAACACATAGTATGCACAAAGCCTCTAGCTCCGCACTAAGCCACAAATATCCACTACTACTACTTTCTTACATCACCTAGATATCTACTTATACATTGCAAATGGGGCCTAAACATGGGTAAACCCATGGGCCGACATCCCTTACCCTTTACATAAACCCTAATCCCAAAAATCCCACAAAAGGGGGAGAGATCCCACGATATCCACTTTGCCTGGCACTTCGTCTTCGAACATCTTGTCGAAGTCCCCAAAATTGGTCAAACATGACTGACGTTTCCACAAAACCTGGTCAAGGGCCAACAAGCGTCTTATCCTCGGTGTTCAACTTCTCCTGAGCAGGAACTTGTTCACTCATGTTTTCCTTCTCAGGACTTGGTATCAACAATTGATCCATTAGTTTATCCAATGGGGGCATGGGAGCCTTTGCTTCCCCCTCTTGGTCCAAGTGATCTTGAGTTTTTTTTTGAGTTTGATCTCACTGTTTGTAGATCCTCAAGCCTTTGTCCTTGTGATTTTTTCACTGATAGACTCTTCCAACCCTGACTAGAACCTCCATCATCATATGGAATATGGTCAGTTTGCTTCACCCTTTAGGACTATCAATCCTCCTCGTTTGCATTATTTCTCAGATATTGAATTTATTTCGGATAAGGCTATCCTTGAATCCATGCCTACAATTTATATATCGTGGGAAGACTTACACCGTGGTTTGTGTTTTCTTCCCTTTTGGGAGACTTTCCAGGTTGACTACTGAAGAGACTCTTGGTCAAAGCCTAGCAGTGGCCTTTACTTGATCTAGTACTATGCATGAGTTGTAAGATTGTGTGGTGCCTTATACCATATTGTACAATCTAGGTTTGTTGTTTTCAAGTTTTTTTTTTCATTACCACCTCTTATATTCTAAAGTTTCTATCTATATTGGATTTATTAACTTCTGGATGAGTTTTATTGGCCTTATATGCATGATCTTGGAGACATTTTTTTCTTTGAAATTTGTTCATCATATCGATTTGTTATGACAGGTATTTACCTCGAAAATGACATATAGGTTATGTATTTTCCTACTTTAATTTTTTCATTATCCATTTTCTAGTTCATTTGGCCTTAGGATTGACCCCACTAAATTGTGACAGTAACCTTCCTTGTTGATCAGTGTGTCGTACTTTATGTGGTAGAGCCTTCCTTCCATGGGAATCCTAGTTAGAGCCTTGTTTTGTGTTTGGTTCCCATGTTGAAGTATTTCATAGGCATGTGAGTCCTTTTATTCCCACCATGATTTTTCAATGAAGCCTCATTCTTCTTCCTATTCATCATTCTTGGCCTTTCCCATGGGACTCCCTAGAGCATGGTTTGTTTTCTTTCAAGTTCACTTAAACCATGAAAGTGACATCTGGTGAGAGATTATTTATGCTTTTTGGCCTTGTATTGATTACATATGAAAAGGATCCCTCTTGGAGTCTCCTTTAAGATCTTTTCAGACTCCATAAAATTGAAAAGATTGTCGAGCAATCTTATTTCCCTTCACGCTCATCAAACTCAAATTTGAAGGCACATGTGTCTGCCGATAGTTTACCCCTTTTCAGTCATGATGGATAATTGACAAAAAAGGTATTCCCTAGGAGCTACGGTTTACTAGGAGAGTATTCTCATGCGTAATTTTAACCCTTTTTCAGGCTTGAGGGACTAAATTTGCGAAAAGGGCCATTTTCCTTGGTTTTGGTTTATCTCTTTTTCGGGCCTTGGGAGATTATTTACGAAAAAGGAAACCTATTGGAGTCCATAATTAAGCTCTTTTCAGACTCCTTAAATATGAAAATATCATTGAGTGACCTTGTTCCTTTCACACTCATTAATTGGTCCAAAAGGAATATCTATTTGGCATATGTTTAACCCTTTTTCCATCCAATAGATTACCTGGGAAAAAGGTATGGCTTGAGAGACATGTCTCACCAGGAGATTTCTCCTAAGTCATGTTTTATAATTTTTCTAGTTCAGGGGACTAAATTATAAAAAAGGAGGTGAGTCCATAGTTCAACTCTTTTCAGACTCCTTAAAATTGAAAATATAGCTGAGTGATCTTGTCTTTTTCACACTCATTAAAATGGTTTTGAAGAGACGTCATTTCGGTATAAGTTTAAACCTTTTCCATACCGACTGAACTAAGTATGAAAAAAGGAATACTCTGGCCCTAGTGGCCAAAATAGTTCTCCTTGGTATTATTTTATTCTTTTTCGGGCCCTGTAGACTAACCTTACGAAAAAAATCACTCTGGATTCTTCTTTTTAGTGTTTTTTAGACTCTCTAAAAGTGAAAAACCACCGAGATTACCTTCTCCGGGCTTATAAAAATTTACATGGAAGGATTCTTGTTGTGTCATGTCGTAATCACATTGTATGTATCATCCTTGTGTCTTTGGCCTAATGTTGGCTTCATGTTGTAATTAATGAACCTTAGGTGCAAGCCTTGTAGCACTTTTTTCCCTTTTGATATGGCACCTTGACCCATGGAGGAATTTTTCTGAGTATCCTTATCATGCACATGTCTCCTAGAAATCAGGATCAATATGTTCCATGTGCTTGGAAATAGTTTTATTTCCCATGACACTCATTCCTCCTTTGTAACATAGCATTATTTTATTCTTTTTCAAGCTTGTTAAATATTTGAAAAAGACAAAAAATCAAATATTCCAAAAAGAGGGGATGGGATATACATTCTCTTTTATCGGAAGCAAGATAGTCTCCCTTGGATAAATCACATCCTTTTGTTTTCTCTAAAAGCATGGGGACATAGTATGACCTTATGAAGTTGTTCTCGTTACATAGATTTGTGTCCTCCTCCGTTTGGTTACTCTTCCAAACATATGGAGAGTTTGTGTTGCCTCCTGTGTCACAGACTTATGTCAATAATATGTTTCCTGAGACTCATCATTTTTTCATTCTTTTGTCCAAGGGAATTTCTTCAAATTGAGTCGGCCATTTTGTAGTTAGTCTCTTGACCTTCATGAGTCGACCATCCTGAGAATCCATTCAAGTTCGTATTTGGAACCAACGAGGTTCGGTACCTGTTGTTCAAGTTCTTTCAATCTTTTAATGACGGTTTGTAAAATACCTCAATGTAGCGAGTCCTACACTCCTACTATACTCTTACCTAAGTTTTGAATACCTTGAATATTTTTCTTGAGTTATGAAGCTACCACCTCTAGCTATATGCATTGAGGCTTCCTGAAGATGCATATCACATTGTATTTGTATCTCTTTAGCTAATTTTGAGATGTAGCTCCATTGTGTATTTTTTGCAGCGACAATCTATATAGACATTCTTATTTGTCTCGTAGTCATGATTATTTTATATGACATGGATCTATAGTGTACTTGATTGGCAGCCATGTTTAGTTTATCCTGAGAATGGGTATCCTCGCCTCAGAGAGATTATCATTATTTTGCAGATGACATGCTCACGAATACTCATCTTGGGGTCACTTGAATCTGTTCCTTCCCACTGTATAAATATGTTGTAATTCATTTTGGCCATCAGTTTCTCTTCTGACCTCACACATTAGGGGGCATCTGTTATAGTCCAAAAATTCCACATATATGCATCCAAGACATTGGCCCATCCATTTCCATCCTTTTCCAATCATACTATTGAGGTTTCCTTCAAAAAAAAACTTTTTGGATAATGCACATGCCCTGCTGCACTATCATCCTGCATACATATGTGTATTGCATGCTAGTCTGCTTGCATACATACGTGTGTTGCATCCTAGTTAGACCTCGTTTACTTCCAAAAATTGCAAAAAATATTAAATTGCACATATTTCAATAGAGTTTATGGGATATGAATCGTTTTCTAACCATTTTACACCCCGTATCCCTTCCCCAAACCAAATAACCATATTTTTCTCATATAAAAAGTGGTCTATGGGAGTCATTTAGTGTTACCCATGATTTTGGTCGTCATGATGATGTATTGATGATGGTGTACTTAGGCTCTTCGTAAGAACTTTCTCCTGAGAAAAGTTACTTTCATCTCTTCCTAGAAAACTCATTTTTGGAGAAGGTTCGCAGGTTGCTAATATATTTGGCTGCGAGAATGACCCATTATCGCAGGCTGCTTTAAGCCAGTGTGCGAACTTCTCTCACTGTGTTGAATAGCCATGGTGCGAACTCTTCCTAAAGAATGGAAAAAGATGAATTCTCGATGTTTCTAGAAGGGAATTTTCTAGAAGAATGGGTTGACATTATAATGGTTATCCTAGTACTAGGTTCCCTAATATTTTGGGATCATTCTTATCCAAGTAACTATCTCATTCTCTCCTATATATTGAGGGAATTCTCACGGAAAAGGTTAAGCAAGATTCATTGGAGAATTGGTGAAAGAATTGTGTGAAGGACTTAGCTTGAACAACAGCTTGGAGACTCTAACAAGTCTATCAAGAGGTTTTTATATTCTTCATGCAAGGATTGAGAAAGTGTGTGTGTCGAAGCCAAGAGCCATCGAAAGGAAGTTTGCAACATCAAGGCTATCAAGTTGTAATCTTTACTTTCAATTAATATGATACAGTGGCATGTCCCTTTCCCATAAAGCTATTATCACTTTATTGTGTAATTCCTTGATCATACACATAAGTTAACTGTTGAATATATTTTTCTATCTTCACTTTGGTTGGTTTGTGTTGTCTTGGTCTTGACCTCACGAGAACACCGGAGCGAAGCGAGAGCAACAGAGACCCTAGGAAGCAATATAAAGGTACGTTACTTGTTCCTTCCTACTAGTTAATTCAATGGTCAAAATTTAGGGAAAGAGTCATGTCCTGTCCTATTTTTTTCTAGATCCAGGTGGATCTAGGGAGATCAGTTAGTGTCCGCACCTGTGAGAATGGGACATTCTCGTAGGTGAGCCCATAGCAGCCCGCAAGTAGGGATCACTAAATCAACTTAAAAATAAAATTTTAACCAATGGAAATGCAAAATTAAACCATGAAAGTGTAAAGGACAAAGAGCCTACGTTATTGTCGCTGATGGCTCGCCGAATAGATGCTCATAACTCCTGCAATCTGACGCCGAACTTTGAGGATAAAATAGGGGTTTTTTGAGCTCAAATAGTGGAAAAGTAAAAATGATATGGTAAAAAGAGGTTTTACTCCTTTTTTATTTACCTTTACTATGTCATTTGGTTTTTTATGATTATTTATCTAATAAACCCTAATCCCTAATGTCCTTTTGAGTGTAACTTTTGCAGGCGTAATGACTTCAAGTTTCCTATACAGGGATGCAGACATATTTTTTTCTTTTTCGTCGCGTGTTTTGATTGTTTTTTATGGTTTTTGTATAAAACCTCGAGCGTGGTCTTTGTCCGTTCTTGCGCTCGAAAATACATGAGAACGCGATCAAGCATACTTTTATCACTTTTTCGGGCTCAACAAGGTTATACGAAAAAGGAACTCCCCTGGAGTCCTCTTTAAGCTCTTTTCAGACTCTCTAAACATGAAAAGATAGCCGAGCGGTCTTGCTATTTTCACGCTCGATAAAGTATCTGAAGTAAGCGTCTGGTGAACGATAATTTATCTCTTTTTTGGTCTCATCCAGACTATTTTACGAAAAAGGAACTGAGAGAGTTCTCTTTTAAGTGTTTTTCCAAACTCTATAATCATGAAAAACCTTCGAGTTTTCTATCTTTGGACTCGTTAAACAAACATCGACAGACCCGCAATGGGACCAAACCACTCCTTCTCAGGTTTCGTTAAACATACTCTGAAGGACTTATTTGAAGGATAAGCTTATATCAAAAAGCATATGTTATCCTCCTCAAGCTTGTGTAAAAATAAAGAGGTACTTGCCAAAAATGGTGGGGGGAAATTTGGGAAAGGGATATGTTATCATCTTCGTATTAATTGGCAGTAAGTGTCACTCTTGAACATGACACTCCCTATTCATCATTTGAAGCCAGTTTGGGAAATCCATTTGCCTCTCATTCGATTTGCTACAAGGTCATTCCCTGTGTCGTATTTGAGTCAATGCTACCAAATCATTGGTCGTGTCATTCATATGTTCAAGAGATGTCCATCTGAAACCTATATTGAGTCGGCCATCTGCAGTTGTCTATTCTCTCTGTGTCGGCCTTCCCTGTGTCTGGTTCAATTTGTATAATACTCTGTTTCACCTTCAAAATATGTTACTCATTTCGTGTCATTGATGGGGGATACATCAAGGCCCTCCTGTGATGAGTTTTGTTCCATCGACTTCAGCTCATTATCTGGAATCAAGACTTAAAAATTATTTGGTACCTTGGAGCTTGCATGTATCAATGGTAGGTTTCCTCGCTTTCGACAGTGGGTTTACATCATTGACCCTTGATCGAAAGATTCCATTGGATGTTTGACTTCAACTCATTCATTCACACTCGATGAATTGTACTAGGGTACCTTGGGAGTCATTGACATCAATGGTGATTTCCCTTGCACTTGTTAATGATTTCATCAATGACTGGTAATCAAGTGGTTTCTGCCATGTTTGACTTCAACAAATGTAATCACATGGTTAGATTTGTACTTTGGGAAATGAGATTGAAGACCCTGGATATCATCTCTTTTTTCCAGGTTGCGATGGAGTATGTATAATCTGTGACACATAGATCCACTGTGTATGTCTTGTGGCTATGTCGTCTCAATTTGAAATTTCTCGCATAGATCCATAGTGTATTCCCGGTGGCTATGTTATATTTTGACGGCATGGATCCATAGTGTATGATTGGTGGCCATGACCTATGTCTACAATGTCATCTGTCTATGATATGAGTATGGGAATGCCTACCTCAAAATTGGTATATATGATATTCTGCAGATGCTTGGCTGTTTGCAGGTTTCCGATTAGATGTGCTCCTGGTTTCCGACACACACATGCAGTTTACAAAGTCTTTCAACTATCACTGGTTCCAACCTCATACTTTGGGGGGCATTCTTTTACCCATGATTTTTTTCGTCATGATGATGTATTGATGATGGTGTACTCAGGCTCTTCGTAAGAACTTTCTCTTGAGAAAAGTTACTTTCATCTCTTCCCAGAAAACTCATTTTTGGAGAAGGTTCACAAGTTGATAATATATTTGGCTGCGAGAATGACCCATTCTCGCAGGCTGCTTTAAGCTAGGGTGCGAACTTCTTGCACTGTGTTGAATAGCGAGGGTGCGAACTCTTCCTAAAGCATGGAAAAAGATGAATTCTCGATGTTTCTAGAAGGCAATCTTCTAGAAGAATGGGTTGGCATTCGAATGGTTATCCTAGTACTAGATTCCCTGATATTTTGGGATCATTCTTATCCAAGTAAGTATCTCATTCTCTCCTATATATTGAGGGAATTCTCATGGAAAAGGTTAAGCAATATTCATGGGAGAATTTTTGAAAGAATTGTGTGAAGGACTTAGCTTGAACAACAACTTGGAGACTCTAGCAAGTCTATCAAGAGGTTTTGATCTTCTTCATGCAAGGATTGAGCAAGTGTGTGTGTTGGAGCCAAGAGCCATCGAAAGGACGTTTGTGACATCAAGGCTATCAGGTTGTAATCTTTACTTTCAATTAATATGATACAGTGGCATGTCCCTTTCCCATAAAGCTATTATCACTTTATTGTGTAATTCCTTGATCATACACATAAGTTAACTGTTGAATATATTTTTCTATATTCACTTTTGTTGGTTTGTGTTGTCTTGGTATTGACCTCACGAGAGCACCGGAGCAAAGCGGGAGCAACAGAGACCCTAGGAAGCGATATAAAGGTATGTTACTTGTTCCTTCCTACTAGTTAATTCAATGGTCAAAACTTAGGGAAAGAGTCATGTCCTGTCCTGTTTTGTTCTAGATCCAGGTGGATCTAGGGAGATCAGTTAGTGTCTGCACCTACCGATTAGTCCGATAACATTTAGACATATGAACAAGAAGATAAGAAAACTCTACCAAAATCATTTCCCTATCATTGCTTGAGTTTTGCATCTTGCTCTGTGTTTTATCCTCATCTTTCCCTTCCATCCATTCTCCCTATGCAACCCTTCCTTCTTCCAATGTTGGCATGTTGGTTGTGAGAATTCTATGTGGGATTGGTGCACTTGGAGTCATGAAAGAGGATCCCGTACTTGGTTCATAGAGCAGTGTCAGAAAGCAAAGGTTGTAACCTTTGATATTGTTTATGAACAAAAGATATTATCTTTATCCCAAAAATTTATGTGTACATGTTCTTATCTATTTGATCATCTACATCTATATTTAGGATTTTAAGTGATTACTAGAGATTGTATATGTTGTTGTGTTGTGTTCTTGGTCTTTTGTAGGTCATATTTGGGAGGAAATGTGTGATCTAAGAGACAACAACAAGTGGAAGAGGTCAACATCAACCGAAAGCATATAAGGTGCCTTTATTAACCTTCTCTTCCCTCTCTCTTATCACTTATTCTATATTTTTTGGGGTAGATTACAGATAGAGGAAAGAGGGTTGATCTCGTCGATTATGTTTGGTGTGAGAAAGAAGATTGTTTGAAAATCGGTACAGAAGGAGGTGAATCTGAGTAGCCTTCATCACCAGGAAGGGAAGGAGATGACCAAACTCTTCAACCTCAAGATCTAGGGAAAGAAGAAAAAGACAGATGTTTTGTTTGACTCTAGTTCACATGATAATCTCATAACAAAGGATATGGTCAAAAATATTGGATTAAAGATTCACAATCATCATAGCCCCTATCCATTGGGTTGGGTAAACAAGGGTGTAGAAATCAAGGTAATGGAATAGTGAAAGATTAAATTAGTTGTAATTTATAATTTTATTAATGAAGTGGAATTGGACATAGTACCCCTTGACGTATGTGGAGTAGTGTTTGGAATCCTCTACATGTATATGAGGGATGAAATATTCATTCAAAGAGCCAACTAGTATCGAATAATTAAGGATGGGAATTCCTACATCATTAACGTGCAAAAAGGAAAGTCAAATGTCTCATTGGTAAGTGGCAACTAGGAAAAAAACTTTATTAGTTCTAGTAAGAAATATATTTTACTTTTCTTAAGAGAAAATTAGACTAAGGATGAGTCAATAAGACTAAAGGAATCCATGGAGGGGTGTACTAAAGATAAGAAAAATCAGTTGGAGGATTTTATACAAGCATACAAAGGAGTGTTCCAGGATCCTAAAGGGATACCACCCAAAAGGGAAGTGGAGCACACAATTAAGTTATTTCCAGACTCCCCATTGTCGAATTTTGTGTCATATAAATAGACCATATAGAAGCAAATGAAGTGAAGAAGCATTTGAAATAACTATAGGAGTAGGGTGTGATTCGAACAAGAACCTGACCTTGTGGGTCACCTATCATAAATTTACCAAAGAAGGATGGGCCTTGGTGAATGTGTATCGACTACAGAGCACTGAACAATATTACACTAAAAAATCGGTATGCTCTACCCATGATCGATAATTTGTTAGAACAACTACAACATGAAAAATATTTCACCAAGTTGGATCTAAAATAGCGATATAACCAGGTACATGTCAAGGAATAATACATCTAGAATATTTCCTTCAAGACAAGGGAAATATTTGTATGAATGTGATCTAGATTATTTTGAGAACAAAATGAAGGCAGAGATATAACAATGAGAGATACAAAGATATTGCGAGATACAAATAAATATTGCAATACATATAGAGATACAGTAATGCACAATTTTTATTAATGAGATAATGTATAGAAACTATAAAATTACAAAGTGCATGACTCGCTAGAATGGTGGAAGCTTATCTCTGAGAAGCGATGTGATGGCTACGCTCATTTTCAAGAAGATGATGATGTTTAAAACGAGTCTCTAGAGGCCTTTATAACATAAAGAAGATCCATAACCCTAACCCTAGAAGATGAAACACCAAAATTCATGTGAGCCCTGATGGGGTAAGGTGGTACGTCAACTTTCCAAGGGCGTAACTTTTGCATATGAGATCCTTTTAGGGCACATGATAGCTTGTTTAAAAGGTATATATGAGGAATACACATTTTTTTTTCACACTCTGGATAAATTATACAGCGTGACTATGGAGGGTACAAAAAATGTTGTTGAGGACCTCAAAATGGAACTAGAAGTTTAGGACTCGAAATGTTGTAGAAACATTTCCAAGGTGGAAACCTCTATTTTAAGCCAGTGGAATATGTGGGTGGCCACTGATTTTCACTTGGACCAATCCTCCCCCTTTAGGAATCAATGGTCTCCATTGAATAAAGTACTTGGGGAATATTTTTTCGAATCTGAACCTTGGTGAGTTTCTTTCCTTGTTGAAGAAGCTTCCCTACTTAGCTTGTTGAAGTATTTTATGAACCTGTTGTTGGAGGGGTTGGATTTGTTTAACCAATATAGTTGCATGATTTGTCAGAGTGTGGGAGGAATGATCAAGTGGATATCATTGGCCACCCACCTATTCTAATTGTATCACATACAGATGTCATCTTAACAGTTTTAGTTTTCATCTCGACAGTGTTTTTCTAGCTTTTCGGGTCTGTTTTGAAGCTCTAAATATCATTTTTTGGGCCTGCCACAATCACATTGTACATGAATTCAAAGTGTGATGGTATAATGTTTATTCTTCAAATAGAACATTCCAATGGGATATCGTGTGCCTAAAATGGATTTGGTATGCAAAAGTTATGACCTCGGGAAGTTGATGTACCAACTTACCCCAACGGGGCCAACATGATTTTTGGCGCTTCATATCCTAGGGTTAGGATTTTAGAATTCATGTTTAATGTAAAAAGGACTTTGGAGTCTCATTGTACTCATATTCTTGTGAATGAGCACAACCATCACATCTCTTCTCATAGATAAGCCACCACCATTCTAGCAATCTTGTTTCAGTCTACACTTTACAGTTTCAACATATTTCCTTATTGAATAGAAGCCAAGTTTTACTGTATATTTGTTATTGTTCATTGTTTTTCTGTGTTAATAATCTAGATTTGTATTCATTTCATTCTTCTCATAAAATTTGTTTCATTGGTATCATAGCGGTACAAAGAGTTAGGTCTCGAGCTTGTTTCTCTT
Organism: Picea glauca; assembly: GCA_000966675.3. Lineage (NCBI taxonomy): Eukaryota > Viridiplantae > Streptophyta > Pinopsida > Pinales > Pinaceae > Picea > Picea glauca. The sequence goes on along the minus strand of JZKD02S1676701.1, from coordinate 450,529 downwards.
AAGGAAAAGGGATCTTGCACACCCAAGAGATCTTCCATGGTAGGAGAAAATAAAGATGATAGTACAAGAGATCCTTTCAAAATATTGCTCGAGGAAGCCCTCGTGCAACAGAGGAATGAGATCATGGATAGTTTTGGATAAATCCTTTGACGACTACTAATAGGCGATGGATCTTCCTCGAGAAGAGGCGTCGCCCCCTTGAAGGTACATATCAACTTTTATATTCCTATATTTGAAGGTCAGATAAACACATATGTTGTAGAAAAATGGTTGAATATACTAGAAGGGTATTTTTCTGTCCATAAATTTTCCAATAGAGAAAAGTTTACTTTTGCGCTCCTCAAAGGCATCCCCCATGTCAAATATTGGTGGGAGACTTTATATGAGAAAAGGGAAACAAAGGAACCCTAATTATTTACAGTCACACTCACCTGGGATTCCTTCAGGGATGCTATTAAGGAACAATACTACCCTGTTTGATGTTATGACAACATGTATACAAGATGGACCACACCGCGGAAAGAAAGGGACCCAATAGTGCAAGAGTTCACAAATATCTTCCATACATTGTGCACCAAGATAAAATATTATAAGCAAAATCGGGTGCTTAATTACCTCGATGGTATGCATAGATACATCCAAAAATATATATCCCCAATCCCATATACCCTAATTCCTTTCTGAAGTTAACACTCCTACCTCTCTTTCTAACAAATCAGACCCTCAAACTTTGGCTTATCTTGCTGCAAATATAGAGGATTATCTAACACATAAAATTTGTTGTAGGATTTAGATCGATTCTTCTAAACCCAATTGATCCTTAATATAAGTTATAGTAGGATCATAATTCTATTTCTTTTCATATAGATAAACACAATGCGAAAAATATCAATGCACAAAGAAGAAAGAATTCCATAGCTTTATAATGCAATATTCCACCCAACAATACCTCATTGTCTTTCTTCAATCAAAATATTTATATTTTACATACCACAAAAAATTGTACACAAGAATTCATTTATTATCTTATTTAATTAATAACATAGAATGAAATAAAATATTTAATTCATGCATAATAAACTAGAATCACCGCACCCAAGGATGAGATGTCCATAAACTCCATTTATGTCTAGATGTATCTATGAAGACCTCCGCAGTACCTACACACCAGATGTTGTTTATAATATTTGATACCTTCCAGCTTGCTACACAAGGTATGTAAGATATTTGTGAACTCTGGCACTGTTTGGTCCTTTTCCTACCGCAGTGTCATCCATCTTGTATACAGGTCATCATAACTTCCAACAAGGTAGTATTGTTCCTTAATAGTATCCCTAAAGGAATCCCAGGTGAGTGTCACTTTAAATAATGAGGGTTCCTCTGTTGCATTTTGATCATAGAAAGTATCCCACCAATATTTTACATGGGGGACGGATTTGAGGAGCACAAATGTAATATTTTCTCTATTGGAAAAGTTGTGGACATAAAAATACCCTTCTAGCAAATTCAACCATTTTTCTATAGCATATGTGTATATATGACCTTAAAATATAGGAATATCAAAGTTGATATATACCATGAAGGGGGAGACACCTCTACTCGAGGAATATATGTCACATGTTGGTAGTTGTCAAAGTATTTTCACACAATTATCCATCATCTCATTCCTCTGTTGCGCGAGCAATTCCTCTGTTGCGCGAGGGATTCCTCGAGCAAAAGTTTGAAAGGATCTCATGTCTCGTTGTCTTTATTTTCTCCCACCATGAAAGCTCGCTTGGGCATGCAGGAGCCCTTGTCCTTAACATAAATAATCTCGAGACCCATCTCTTTGTACCCTGACCTCGTTGGGGACATGCATTAAGAAAGACAAGGAGCACACCGCTCTGATACCATTGATCCAGATTTTATGAGAAGAATGAAATGAATACAAATATATATTATTAACACATAAATACAATGAAAAATAGCAGAGATATAGTAAAACTTGGCTTCTATTCAATATGGAAATATGTTGAAACTGTAAAATGCAGACTGAAAAATCTTGCTAGAATTGGAAGTCTATAACACAATTTTTATTAATGAAAAAATGTATAGAAACTATAAAATTACAGAGTGAATGACTCACTAGAATGGTGGCAGCTTATCTTTGAGAAGAGATGTGATGGATATGATCATTCACAAGAAGATGATGATGTTTATAATGAGGCTCTAGAGGTGAAATAATTGGAGGTGCAATAGCAGGCACCCACCCTGCAGACACAAATGAAGCTACTCACTACGGTTGAGCGAATGAAGAGATCACAGGAGAAGCGTGCAGTCCAACAGTAGATTACTACAATTCAGAGTAGAGTCATGGAAGTTACACAGAGATTATAGTTGGTGTAGGATGAAGCCTGCATGATTTTTTAAGAGATTGAAGGACAAGGCTCACATCTAGACCAAGTGGTTACGATAGTGGAAAAACGCTTGGAAGGGCCTGTTATAGAGAAAATGATTCAGGAGTTCACCGAGCAGGAGGATCTCATGAAACAAAAAGTCAAGGAAGCTTGAGCTAAGATCAAGGCCTTCGAAGCAACACTTCCCAAATCTGAGTGAATTGAGACAAGTCACACGTGAGTGTTAGGCACATGTTATCCATCAACCACATTTTGAGGAAAGATTGGTTGTGTTTGACCACTTTTGGGATTTTGACAGGATGGTAGAAGATGGAGCACCAGGTGAAGTTGAGATCTTGGGATCTCACTTTTTTTGCGGGCTTGTGGACCCAACAAAGGGTTTACTAGGGTTTAGGTAATGGGTTATGGGATGTCGGCCCATGGGTTTACCCATGATTGTTCACATAGTTGGCTATGTGAACAATATGTTGTAAGTGTTAATGTTGTCTTAGTGCAAGAATACGTTAAGGTTTGTAGAGATAAGTGCAAGAGGTTGTAAGTTGCTTTGTGCAAATAGACTGTGTAAAGTAAGGCTTTGTGATAATAAGGAGTTGGCTCTATGCCTTGACCTGATTTTGGGAAGGAGGATCTGGTGCACAATGCGCATATCTCCTGTCCTCTACAGAGTTTGACTCTGTGGATTTGTGCACATGAGAGACTGAATGTAAGAATATTGAATACTAATAAAGAAGAATAGGAAGTTGGTGGATGTAGCCTCACACTGGGGTGAACTACGTATATCCTATGTCTTGATGAGCTTTGTGCGATGTGAATTATGTTGTTTATCTTCTTATTGTTATTCTTATAATGTATGATGAATGCATATGATGTTTTTTCTTAGTGCTTAATGGTATTAAAGATAAATTTATGCTAGATCTGAGCTAATGCTATGTGTTAAGTGATTGAAAGTGCTTGATCTTTATTGTTACCGTGTTGTTCTGTAATAAGGTTTTAGTCTGCAATGTGAACAAGACTCATGAACTAAAGAATATTGTTGTCTAAGTGATCTGATAAGGGTTGTAATCACAGATCTGTGTCCCAGCTTGGTTGTAGACACCTGAATCCTACAACCCCCCTGCCTCTACCTCAGTTGAGACTGCATCTACTTCGTAGGTCTTTCTGAAAGGGCCAATAGTTAGGGTTTTGTTGGTGTGTTGTGAAGCGTTGAACCCTGGGTCTGCCCCTATGCCAACATTTCTTCCAATGAATGTAATTCTTAAAGACATATAAGAAAAATGATTTTGTGGTTTTCCCCCACTTTGGGTTTCCATGAAAAAAAGGGTGTACTCTATATGTGTATGATTGCTCATTTTTCATTGTTTATTTACTCTGCAACTATTGGATGATAATGATACATTGATATAACACTTTCATTTTATGGTGAAAAAGGATTAAATTTCTCTATTATTGATTCACCCCCCCTCTCAGTAATCCAACAATTGGTATCAGATCCGGTTCCTTCAGGAAATAGTTTAACCACTGGAAGGAGATCATGGATTATTCTGAGAATGGAGTACTAATGTTTAATGATCAAAATGGTTTTAAGTATGAGATGTGGAGATCAAGGATGAAAGTATTTTTGCAGGCACAGGGACAATATATTTTGCTATCATTTGTTACATGATATGATAGTTCAAAAAGGGAAAAGACTACAACCAAGAAGGAATTGAAGAAGAATACCAAAATAACAATGGATTTCACCTGGGAAGGATTACCTAATCTGTTAAGAGAAAAATTTGGTAAATGTTTATCAACCAAACAACTTTGGGATAAGTTACATGACATATATTCTTCACCCATCCTAGATTCATAAAATTCCAAAGAAGATGCAGATACAAATCAAGAAGAATTATATTCACCATGTCAAACAGATTCAGAAGATGAAGAGTACACAATCACCAGAGGTATATTGTTTTGCTTTCATTGTGAAAAATGGGGACATCTTGAAATAGAATTCCATGAAGGAAATGAGAAAGAAAAACTAATTGAAAAGGAAGACAATTATGAAGTAGAATTGATTATTGCTTTAGATGAATTAAGAGAAGAAAAAAAGTCACTCAAGAAAGAATTGATGAAACAAAAGGAAAGTGTTCACATTTTTGAAGAAGCCCAATGGGTCATCAATAACTTAAGAACTCAGCTAGAAGAAGCCAGAAAGATCAAAGAAAATATTGAATATCAAAAGTTGTATTTGGAAGCCAACATAGAAGCATAGAAGGAAGAAGTAGACATGAGAGAGAAGATATTGACAGATCATATTAGGGAAAGAACTAACGATCTAAACCATCTTGAGGCAGAGTTTTTTCAAGAAGAGAAAGGATTTGAAGAAGACATAATCACATTAAAAATCCAGCTTGAAGAAGCGAAACGAACAGAAGAAGTCATGAAGTCTCAGATAATGAAGAAAGAAGAAGAGGTTGAGAATCTTGAAGGAGAAGTTGTCACATTGAGAAGTAAAATTGTCAAGCTCAACAAGAATGTTGAAGATATAGAAACATCCTCATTAGTTATAGAGAATGAAGAAAAACACTCTAGGTTGCTAGAAAAGAAGAATTAAGAAAATAGAAAGAGGTATGCAGAAGTACTCAAAGGAATGAATCATGGTCAACCAAAATCTAAGAAAACTATTGAAGACACATCTTCAAGAAGACCATCCATGTTCAAGAAACAAATAATCTTCAATCATGATCATGATCAGTCAAGGAAAAAATTCAGAAGGACTACACCACAAAGAAGGTCATTCACTCCTAGGTATGCAAATTTATTTTATGGTCATTGTTTTTATTGTATTAATTTTGGACATAAGGTTGCAGATTGTAGGGATTATAAAAAATTTCAAGAAAGAAATGCCTATGTGGCCCCACATAACATTGAATGTTACAAATGTCATAACTATGGACACATAGCTAGTGATTGTAGAAGCATGATCGATACTTCCATGAAAGAGAACACTGATATCATATATAAGAAAGTATGGATAAGAAAACACGAAGAAAATGTGAACAAAGACTAGGTCCTAGATGTAAATGTGTTGAACCTACACAAAATATATCTATCTAAACAATAATACACACATTTGTAGAGAGAATTTGAGAAAGAAGAAGAAGGGGAGAAAGAATGAAAGAATTATCATTAACCCTATTCCACACTCAAAGAGTGAATAATTTACAATAGATATAGGATACATGAGTAAATAATGCACCATAGCGGTGGTCTACAGTGATCTAGACATACACCAACAATTACGGGAGTAAATTGCTACCTATTCTAGTCTCTCTTGCAGTTACGAGAGTGAACTGCCACCTAGCCGAGTTAACTAGTCAATCAGTCTTCGGTTAATTGGCTGAAACATAGTGTAGTTAGGATTAGATCAAGGAATCAAGGTTAATGCACCAATATGGTGATGAAGCCAAGTCAAATGTGCATTAGCATGGTGATGATCCCAATGTTGCATGCTGACAAAACCAATGCATCATCTAGACTCAACTCAACTAGTCAAACTGAAGTGTCAACTGAAGGATAATATTCTCCAAGTGTAATATTCTCCCATAAATATAGGAGACTATATAATGACTAATTATTACTAATAAACAAGGAAAAATCTTAGGAAAAATAAATCCTAGGTGTGTGTGAAGTAATTCCAACACCCCCCTGAACATCACTATGGTGAAAACAAACAATGGGTCCCAGCAACAAGGCCATTTTAGGTACCCAAATACAAAAGATACATTGAACTAAACGAGGAAAGAGGGAAAACCTCATGGGAA
>JZKD02S1676701.1:415486-440050 GCA_000966675.3 Picea glauca | reverse complement strand
TGAGTGTACTATAATTCAAAGTGAATACAAAATAAATTATTTAAATAATAAAGTTAATGGAGAAATTACTAAGTGGACAAGTGGTTAGAAGTGGGTTAGCCCTAAAATAAGGAAAAAGGGTTAAGATGGTTAGAAGGCAATTTAAATAATAAATTGAAGTGATGAGTGTATTACAAGTCAAAGTGGATACAAAATAAATTATTTAAATAATAAATTTAATGGAGAAATTACTAAGTGGACAAGTGGTTAGAAGTGGGTTAACCCTAAAATAAGGAAAGTGGGTTAAGATGGTTAATAGGTAACCCCTTCAGGAAGCTACATGAAAGTATAAATAAGAGGCAAGGCTCTCTCATTTTACATCAAAATTGAGAATATTGAATATCTACAAGTGAATGAGGTAACCAAAGGATATCTAATCTGAATTTCAGAGGGAAGGTGAAGTAAAGAAGGCCAAAATTCAAGGGAGGATAAATTCTTTTGATGATGTTTTCTAAGGTATGTTATTTACAGGTCATCTCACCATTTTCGCAATAAATTTTTTTCTAGAATGATTCAGACCTTTAAATTGGGAGGCCATTGAGTAAACATATCCAAGTAGCTTTGATACAAATTTTAGTTTGTGGGTTGTTGTATTTTTGGAGTTACACTCCGTGGAAAATAGGGTTTGTGGCTAGTCCTGAAACTAGTCTAAAGCAGGCATTTCAGGTAAAAATGTCATAAATTCATCATAACATATCCAAATTTAGTAACACCAAATGTATTGGTTAGAGTACAATATGTAGTATTCTTTGTACAATTTTCAGATCCACAAAACAAATATTCCATGTGGGGAACGCTCTACAATTTCTCTCTCTAGAATAAGACAAAATTCAACAAGGTATGCCATTTTTGCTGTAACTCCTTTTCAGAGAGGTTACAAGTAGCGATACCTGGAGGAATTGCATTAAAAACACTGAAGAACATTGTGTAATATTTTTAGATATTTATTCATTACAGGTACATAGTTATGATTATTTCAAGTTAGGGTTGTTGACTAATCCAAAACTAGTCATGTGAGACTAAAGTAAAGTTTGATGAAAATACTAGTCTCTTGTTGTTAAAGTTAAGGAAGGTTTGCAAGTGTGTGATCATATACACCAGGTCTATTACATAGTTACAAATCAAATTTGGATGATGAAATTGATGAGGGGTTTTGGTTGAGGTACATGTTGGGTACATGGTTGAGACAAGTAATTGATGAGTTGGCACATACATGAGGTGTATAGTTGATGATGTTGGTACATATTGATGATTCATAGTTGATGAGTAGTTGATACATGATTGGTACATACTTGGTACATGGTTGGAGGTACTTTTTAGTAGTATTGTTGACACATGGTTTATAGATGATGAAGCATACTTGTATTGGTATATTATTGGAAGCACATATTGATCTTGGTAATGATTATGAGTTGTTTTGTTATGCTTGGTTGATTCACATATTTGAGAGTTGTGTTGGTGATAGATCTTGGTGATTAGATCTAATTTGGTTGATAATATTGATGAGACAAGTTGTTGTGATAGGTTTTTTGGATGGGTTTTTGTGACATGTTATTTGTACAGGTTTGGTGCATGGTTGATGCACTTGTTCATGGTATAGGTTGACGTACAGGCTGGTGCATGGTTGATGCACTTGTTTATGGTACAGGTTGATTATAGGTTGAGGTATAGGCTGATGCATGGTTCAGGTTATTGGTACAGGTTGTTTGGTGTAGGTTGATTGGTACAAGTTTTCAATTGTATATCTCACAGTGATAGTGTGACAATGGTTCCTTCATTCTACTTCTATGTCAAGGCGGTTGGATGGGGCAAGGACAAGTGGTTGTAGCCAGAGAACAAAGGGGGTTGGATCCTCCTTCTATTTGTAGCCATAAAATTGGCGAGTTGGATCTTAATGTGAAAGAGAGATTACAACCGTTGCCTTGATGTCGTAAGGTCCCTTCCAACTGTCCTTCGTTCCCCACACACTTCTTGCTCCAAGGATTCAAAAGCTATGAACCCAAAAGCCATGAACCAAAAGCCATGAACCCAAAAGCCATGAACCCCTTCTCCATGAGAACTCTTCTCCTTTTATAAGCTGAAGAAGATAGGATGAGGAGGTTAGGATGATCCCACTAAATCATGAAAGCAAGTAAGATCCAAACCGTTCGGATGCCACCTCACCCAAGAAGCTTCTCCTTCTAGAAAATTCGAGAAACCGTACGTTTTTCCCATGTGCTGGAATTTCCRCACCCTAGCTATATAGCAACCTGAGGAAAGTCCGCACCCTGGCTATATAGCAACCTGCGGGAATTTGTCATTTCCGCACCCTGCCTATATAGTAACCTGCGGAAATTTCTCTTTATAAGGTTTTTACATAGAAAAATGCAACTTCTTTTCTCAGGAAAAGTTCTTCTTCCTTCTCTCTTCAGGAACTCAGGCCACTGTGACCCCTATAAAGGCAATAGATAGGTTTACATCATTAACGATCATGGGGATGACGAAAATAATGTGTAACAGCTGGTGCATGGTTGATGCACTTGTTTATGGTACAGGTTGATTATAGGTTGAGGTACAGGCTGATGCATGGTTCAGGTTATTGGTACAGGTTGTTTGGTGTAGGTTGATTGGTACAAGTTTTCAATTGTATATCTCACAGTGATAGTGTGACAATGGTTCCTTCATTCTACTTCTATGTCAAGGCGGTTGGATGGGGCAAGGACAAGTGGTTGTAGCCAGAGAACAAAGGGGGTTGGATCCTCCTTCTATTTGTAGCCATAAAATTGGCGAGTTGGATCTTACTTCAGGTTGTCACCTGAGAAAATAGGGGGTTGGAGCCTTCTTCTGGTTGTAGCCAGAGAATTGGGGAGTTGGAGCTTCCCTCAGGTTGTAGCTTGAGAAATGAGGGGGTTGGAGCCTCCTTCCAGTTGCAACTGGAAAACAAAGGAAGTTGGTGCTTCCAATGAATGTATTTCTTAAATACATATAAGAAAAAAACATTTCGTGGTTTTCTCTCGCTTTGGGTTTCCATGTAAAAACGGGTGTACTATGTATGTGTATGATTGATCGTTTGTTCATTGTTTATTTACTCTGGAACTATTGGATGATAATGATGCATTGATATAACACTTGCATTTTGTGGTGAAAAATGATTAAATTTCTCTATTACTGATTCACCCCCCCTCTCAGTAATCCAACAAGATGTTGTATACAAATGGTTGAATCTACTAGAAGGGTATTTTTATGTCCATAACTTTTCCAATAGAGAAACGATTACATTTTCTCTCCTCAAAGTCATCCCCCATGTCAAATATTGGTAGGAGACTTTCTATGAGAAAAATTAAACAAATTAAACCTCATTATTTACAGTCACACTCACCTGGGAGTCCTTCAGTTAAGGAACAATACTACCCTATTGGAAGTTATGACGACCTGTATACAAGATGGACCACACTGCAACAAGAAAGGGACCAAACAGTGCTAGAGTTCACAAATATCTTTCATACCTTGTCCACCAAGCTGGGTATAAAATATTTTGAGTGACATATGGTACTCACGTACCATGGTGGTGTTCTTAGATACATATAGACATAAATTGATTTTCTGGACATTGCATCCTTGGGCATCAATTTGAGACATTAATGAAGTGGAATTGGGTGTAGTACCCATTGACGTATGTGGAGTAGTGTTTGGAAGCCTCTACATATATATGTGGGATGCAATATTCATTGGTAAGTGCCAACCATGAAAAGGACTTGATTAGTTCCAGTAAGAAATATGTTTTACTTTTCTTAAGAGAAAATTAGACTAAGGATGAATTGATAATACTAAAGGAATCACTGGATGGGTGTACTAAAGAGAAGAAACATCAGTTTGATGACTTTCTACAAGCATACAGAGGAGTTTTTTAGGATCCTAAAGGGATACCACCCTAGAGGGAATTGGAGCACAAAATGCAGTTATTTCCAGACTCCCCATTGTTGAATGTTGGGCCAAATATACAGTCCATTCTGGAAGAAAATGAAGTTAAGAAGCTATCGCAATAACTAATGGAGTAGGGTGTGATTTGACCAAGAACCTCATCTTGTTGGTGACCTATCATAAATGTACAAAATAAGGATCGGACTTGGTGAATTTGTATCGAATACATAGCATTGAACAAGATTACACTAAAAAATCGGTATGCTCTACCCAGGATCGATGATTTGTTAGAACAGTTACAACATGCAAAATATTTCACCAAGTTGTATCTAAAATCAGGATACCACCAGGTACATGTCAAGGAAGATTACACATGGAACATTTCCTTCAAGACGAGGGAAAGATTTGTATGAATGTGATCCAAATTATTTTGAGAAAAAAATGAAGGAAGAGATATAGCAATGAAATATACATAGGTATTGAGAGATACACAGAAATATTGCAATAAAAACATAGATACAATAATGCACATTTTTTATTAATGAGATAATGTATAGAAACTATAAAATTACAGAGTGAATGACTCACTAGAATGGTGGCAGGTTATCTATGAGAAGAGATGTGATGGCTACGCTCATTCACAATAATATGAATATGTTTATAATGAGGCTCTAGAGGCCCTTTTAACATAAAGAAAAATCAAAACCCTAACCCCAGAAGATGAAACCCCAAAAGTCATGTGGGCCTCGGTGGGGTAAGTTGGTACGTCAAATTACCAAGGGCATAACTTTTTCATACAATCTCCATTTGGGGTGCATGATAGCTATTTTGAAAGGTATATCCAAGGAATACACTTTTTTTCATCACACTCTAGCTAAAGCCTACAGTGTGACTTTGGAGGGTCCAAAAAATGTTGTTTAGGCCCTCAAAATGGCCCCGAAAGTTTAGGATTCGAAATGTTGTAGAAACATTTCCAAGGTGGAAACCCTTGTTTTGAAGCCTGGATCAATCCTACCCCCTTAGGAAGCAATGGTCTCCATTGCATGAAGTTCTTGGGCAACAATTTTTTGAATTTGAAGCTTGGTGAGTTTCTTGCCTTGCTGAAGAAGTTGCCTGCTTAGCTTGTTGAAGGATTTTATGAACCTATTGTTGGAGGGGTTGTATCTGTTTAACCAATCTGGATGCATGATCTATCTAAGTGTGGGAGGCCTGATCCATGTGAATATTGATGGCCACCCACCTATTCCAAATGGATCACATACATATGTCTTCTTGGCAGTTTCATTTTTCATCTCGACAATTTTTTTCTATCTTTTCAGGTCCCAAACGCCTGGGGGCTATTTTGAGGCCCTAAACATCGTTTTTTGTGCTCGCCACAGTCATACCATACATGGATTCAAAATGTGATGGAATAAACTATAGTCCTCGGATAGACCTTTCCAATGGGATATCATGCACCTAAAACAAATACTATATGCAAAAGTTACGACCTTTGGACGTTGATGTACCAACTTACCCCAACGGGGCCCACATGAATTTTGGTACTTCATCTCCTAGTGTTGTTTCCCTTTCATCACCTAAATGAGAAAAATAAGGACACTTACATGTCCAGTTGGCTTATCTAGACAAGACAATAGTGAAAGAAATATTTAGAAACATCAAGCATAGGAAATAAACAAAGAACTAAGATACTAACAATAAAATAAACTAAACTAGAGTGCATTAGAATAACAATAAACTAAACTAAACTAGTGTTGTGTCCCTTTCATCACCTAAATGAGAAAAATAAGGACACTTACATGTCCAGTTGGCTTATCTAGACAAGACAACAGTGAAAGAAATATTTAGAAACATCAAGCATAGGAAATAAACAAAGAACTAAGCTACTAACAATAAAATAAACTAAACTAGAGTGCATTAGAACAAAAATTAAACAACATGTATGCCACCAATGGATAAGTTGTATTAGTGGGAAAACACCAAAGAGAAATGGAGAGTTATGGGTCCTCTCTTCCTCCAAGGGAGGGCTCTTGAACCCCCAATGATTGAGCTCTTCTTACAAGTAACAAACTAGAAGGAAATGGTGAATAAATCCAAAGCACATTCAGTCAAGAGGTAATATGAATGGCCAAATGAAATGGTGCTTGTATGCTCTAATGAGGAAAGAGGTTCCTCCAAGAGAATATAGGCAGCATAACAATGCAAATGAATTCCTTAAAAATATAGTGCACCCATGGCATCTTTTTATAGCAAAGCTTTGAGGCATTATTCAACTAGTCTTTAGTGTGAACAAGGGGCTCTTTAGGGCACCCTCAGGTCTTTGACCACCCCCCCACTCAGATCTAGCTCGGATTTGGGTGTCAAATGAATTGGGAGATGAACCAAAAGTGGGTGGAAGTCCGAACAAAATCATAAATGCGTTGTTCTGAGGTGTGTACATCTTTTTGCGTCCACAGTCACGCATCGGGCGTCTGTGCACTTTTGTAGAGTTATTTGACTATTGCACGTGCACATGCTTCCTTTGTCTTCTTAGCGCATGTTGATTTTTTAACCAGTTGTATGGTTTTGTGCCTTTTTGAAATGCATTTTTGAAGTTGTGGGTGAACTAATGGGTGTTTGATGATGTTGGATTCCTGTAACAATTTTTGGATGAAATTTCAGTGATAACATATGCCCCCTGATGTGTGAGGTTAAGAGCATATGTATAGCCGAAATACATCAATGTTTCTTCTATTGAGAGTACCTGTGTAAGAAAGAGTGTTGAGAGGATTTTGCAAGAGAGAACCACTGGAGGGAGAGGGGAACTTGTAGGACCCAAACCTTTCACAAGGTGTGGAAAAATAAAACTGTGTACGAATGAAGCGGGCATGCCCCATGCTCATGTCATGTAACTCAAAAAAAGTGTAATACAGTAATTGAAGATGTGTGTTGATGTAGATCACTGCAGCACCCTCTGGAGTGATTTGATAATGATAGAGGACAATTCTGATGGTGAACAAACTATGAAAAAAGGTAAGGACACATGTGAGAAGTGTCGATGATACGCAGGTATTGATAACCTAGCAATTTTCAGAGGTCTTCAGCATATATGAAAACAATTGCAATAGTCGTGAAGTAAGACCCACCACAACATGATAAAGTGTTGAAGTCAAATGTCGTGGGGGTCAATGATAGTAGAGAGAAATTATGGTTCTCTCTTTGTCATCTAAGACTCCTCATTATAAAGGTAATGAGAGCCAAGATATTGTCGCCCTTCTGGAAACTGTGTTGATGTTGACAGAAAGGGAAACATGACTCCAAGGAGAAAAGGGCTTCATGAGATCCACCGGACGAAATCAGGAACTGATGAAGAACATGGACGTAGTCAAGATATGAGGAGACTAAATACTTCCCTTGGTTGGGGATATTTGAGAAGGATAAGTGGCAGCAACTGTGAAACTAAATCTAGTGTCAGGGGAATGACTAGATTGGGGTTAAATGGTGCCAGAGGCATGACAAAGTGGAAAAACTCAGAGATCAGGGGTACATGGACTGTGGGATACTCGGGGTTTATGGATGATGTCAATAGGAGTGTAAAATAATGAATGCCCCAACTAAGGGAGAGATGGGTTGCTCTTGCCGGGAAAAGAAGGTTGCCAAAGGTGAAGAACAAAAAGCTATGTAAAGCCTGAAAACCAAGGCTTTGTACAATTGCCAAATGAATAAAGAATAATTTGGGAGAAGTGTACAGATATAGAAATGGGTGTCCCAGTGCAATATGAATTGGCCAGTTAGGGCGCAAGGTGCTTGGAAAATAGGTGGGAGGTGGGGGCCCCATAGGGGGGTTTATGTATTAGGTAAATGAGTGGAGAAGAATCTGCAGATGGGTAAACTGATGGTGGATGTGATGGAGGGATAATGATACTATGGAGGTGCAGTCAAATGTAAATCATAATGAGATTATTCAGGAGTCCGTTATGGGGAAGTTATAAAAATGAGGAGAAGGAGCATGCGGTTGATTCTCAGGAATGCAAACACTATTGGGACTCCCAACCCTAGGGGGTGAAAAACAACATGAGTGTCAAAGTTCCAAAGGGGACTATGATGGGGACAACTCATGTGGTAGAGAATGATACCAGTTGTTAGTACTGAAATGCATCGGAGGTGTGAGTACTGCAGAGTCAGATGGGGGGACCCTAGAGGAAAATATCAGAGGGTGTGGCTGGAAGATGTAATTGATATTAAGAGGGAATGATTACATGCCCGTAGAGATCATATACCTGAAAGGGATGCACTGATGGGTGATGACCCAGTACATGCACATACAAAACAAACAAACACCCACCGTGAACGATATCTTGAAAATAAAGAATATATAACAGTGATTTGAGAATTTTAAACATGAGCATGCGTACATGAGCGTGATGTGAGAAAAATTCTCCCCAAGGGTTGAGGATGGATAGTGGCCTGGGGAATGTGACCGTGTTGGTGGTAGGATCTTGGTCCCATGGCTGAAGATAGATTGAAAAATGGATACTCGTAACTACCGGAATTGAGAAGGGAGGTTTGGAAAAATGGACTATATATAGTTGTAGGGCCCACATTGCCACCTCATTTGTACCTGCTGCCATAGTTGATTGATGAGAGGTTTGAGAATATATTTGGAGATCCCGAGAGATTGAGCTAGCCAATTCAGGATCAACGAGTGTCAGGTTAGTGGTCCTATCCTCCTGCATAGGAATTAGGATTTATTTTTTGGGCAAAACTTGTACGAATGGTCATACAGGGGTGTTTTGTGAGGGTGGGCCCCCTAGTGCGTGGGTGATCAAAAATTTCACATGCACGAGTGCATAGATGTAATTGTGAGAAACGTGCACGAGGGCACCCAAATGAGGAAAATAGAAATGCATGGAATGTGCTCTTGTTCAAATCACAATCGTGCATTCATGCGCAACTGTGTTCCTGATAGTTGCGTATGTGTGTACAACTGTAGGGCGAACTAGCGTGCTAGGGTGCACATTTGTGTGTGTGACAGGGGCACATGAGTGTGCTCCTATATTGTTAACATTCGCTCATAAGTGCGTGACTGTGGCTGAATAGGCACTCATATGTACATGCCTATGGGGAAGCAATCCGCGCATTGAAGGCAAAGCTAAAGGGTGCAAAAACTTATGTTTTTTTGGAGATTTTGGTGTTTTTATGAGTTGCGATGGCTGATCAAATCTTTTATGTGTGGATGTAGGTGACCAATTGACAATGTCGATCCACTGGAGGGAAAGGGACTGGGCATGCCTGAGAGAGGCGGTGAGAGATGAGGAGATGGTTGTACGTGGGGCTTTGGCAGCCTATGGGCTGCTGAAGTTTTTTGAGTGCTCACTCGTGAGGGCACAGGAGTACCTTCTGCAGTTCCTAATTTTGATGTGGAGTCTGGATTTGTAGTGTTTCATTGTTCAAGGTGAGAACCTGGCATTCTCTGCTATCGAGGATGTGTATTTTTTGACTGGGCTTCCTTTTCGGGGAATCCTGCTACCTGTCGAGCCTATGGTACCCGAAGATGGTCAGGATGTATGCGCCTTTATTGAGGTAATGTTGGATGATGTAAGGTCCATGCCATAATGACTCGAACTTACCATAGCTGAAGGTATTGTGAGAGATATCGTAAGCAAGGACAAGGTCTCCTTCATTGAATGATCGAAGGTTGACATGGTGATCAAAGGTGGCCTTCGACCATTTTTTGGCTGCTTCATTGTTCTGCAATGAAGACCTACAGTCTTCATCCAGTGACTCTAAGTTCAGCAAACGCTGCTCCATTGGAGAAGTGTCGCGTAATATCTCAATAGCGGTGTGTAATGTGGGGATTTCACATTCGATGGGTAGAGTGGCCTCGACCCCATGGACAAGATGAAATGGTGTGAAACCAGTGGCAACTTTAACTGCCGTGCAATAAGCCCATAGTGTGGAAAAAAACATATGGTGCCAATTGGTCTTATGTTTGTTAATCGTGCGCTGCAATATGGTTTTGAGGACCTTGTTAACTGCCTCTACCTGTCCGTTGGAATGAGGGTAGTAAGGGGAGGGGAAATCGTGGGAGAAGCCTAACCTAGAGGAGAGTTTGAAAAAAATCTCATTCTCGAAGTGTTTCTCGTGGTCAGAGACTGACTGTAGTGGGAATACAAAGTGGGAGATAACATGGTTAAAGAAGAAACATGCTGCAGTGTCAGCGATGTTGTTGAAGGTGGGCATGGCCTCAACCCACTTGGTGAAATAGTCGATTTCCATGACGATGTATTTGTGTCCATTGCTAGATGGAGGGTTGCAAGTCATGAAGTCGGTGCCCCATTTGCAAAAGGGGCCAGCAGTAATGACTGGGTGGAGAAGAGCGAGTGGTTCTCTTGCTTTGTTGGCATATAGTTGACATTTGTCACATCGCTTCATAGTGTGGATGCAATTGTGAAACAATGTGGGCCAAAAATATCCTTCTCGAATGATTTTTTGGGTCATGGACATCCCTGAGAGGTGACCACCGCATGCGCCGCTATGGTAGTCATTCAAGACTCTATTGGCTTCGTCGATCATCAAACATCGATGAAGTATGGTGTTGACCCCTCACCGATAAAAGATATCACCGATAAGGAGGTAATGAGGGGCCTGGTGCCAAATACGTTGACGATCATCCCTGGAAAGGTGGTTCCCAAACTTTTGTGTTCGAAGGTAGATGAGGAGATCGTTGTACCAAGGATCATCTGAAGGGATAAAAAAGAGATGTTTGTCGGGGAAGTCGGTATTGATGAGAGAGTTGGTAGTATCGGAAGGAAATGTCGTAATGAGTTCGACAAGGATGTAGGATTTCTTTCTCTTGGGTGTGGAAAATTCAAGGTCGTACTCTTGAAGGATGACGATCCATTGGGAAAATTTTCCATTAATTTGTCGGAGACTAAGCAAGTATTGCATGGGGTTGGAATTTGCTATGACCTTGGTAGTTCGAAGCATGATGTAATGGCACAGTTTTTGGACTGCAAGGACAACTGCAAGGGAGAGTTTTTCTTCATGATTGTATTTAAAGGGTGGCCCTGAAAGTTTTTTACTAATATAGTAAATGACATGCTCCCAGTCGTCATCCCCTAATTGGATGAGAACTCCTATTACGGAGATGGCTGAAGCCGATAAGTAGAGGATATAGTCGCGGTCATAGTCGGGTGGAATAATCAATGGGGAATTGGAGAGGGATGCTTTGATATCATCAAAAGAGGTTTGGGCATGTTAATTCCATTGGAATGGGATATCATGACGTAAGAGGTGAAGGAAACCATGTGCCTGAGTGGCGTATCAGGGACAAAGCGACGTAAAAAGTTAGCTTTGCCTTGTAAGATTTGCAGCTGGCGTAAATTTTGAGGGGGGGGAATTTCCATGATGGCTTGGACCTTGAGGGGGTTTACTGTGATGCCGTGTTGGGAGATGATGAACCCAAGGAGGTGTCCAACGGTGACACAAAATATGCACTTGAGAGGGTTCAAGCGGATATTGTACTGACGACACCTATCAAAGACAATGCGTAAGTCATCAAGATGTTGAGTGTGTTTCTTGGATCGAGTGGTGAGATCGTCCAAGTAGGCGAGGATGATTTGAGCCAGATCATGAAAGATGTATGTCATGGTGCATTGAAAAGTGACATCAGCATTCTTGAGGCCAAAAGGCATGATACGATATGAAAAAGTACCCCAAGGGGTAGTGAATGCAGTTTTGTATTGATCGGTTGGGTGAATATGAATTTGGTTGTAGCCAGAGAAACCATCCATGAAGGACAAAGCCTCGTGGCTGGCACAATCATCGATAAAGGGAATTGGAAAATTGTCTTTGGGAAAAGTGTGATTGAGATTGCAAAAGTCCGTACATATGTGGATAGTGCCTTGTTTTTTGTTAACGGGGACGGGGTTGGAGACCCATGACGTATATGTGATGGGGTATATGAACCCTACAGTGCGTAATTTGTCAATATCGGTTTTGATGGCTGCCACTTTGGATGGGTGTAACGGACGTTTCTTTTGTTGAACAGGTGTGATATCATGCCAAGTGTCTATACGATGTTCGATGATAGAGGGATCAAGGCCGAGCATCTCTGTGTATGACCATGCAAAAATGTCCTGGTATTCCTGGAAGAGGGCTTTGTAAACTATGAGTTCTTTAGGAGAGCATGCGGCGTCGATGGTGATTTCCTCTATGATTTCAGGTTTGATGGAAATGTCGATTTTGATGGTGGGGGAAATGTTAGCCTTGTTGCCTTCTTCAAAAGCGTCGGGGGTAGGGATAGGGTTATTGAACCAATCTATATGCCCTGAGGGGAGAAAATATTTGGTTTTGATTGCGTATATGGGGTTTTGTTTGGGAAGCATAAAGGCTTCCTGTGAAAGAAAGAGCGCTCTGTGATGGAGTGAATCCCATGGGCAATCGGGCGTAGTTAATTCATCGAGGATGTCTTCGTCATAGTGGAACTGTCGAGAATATAAGGGATCCAAGGGAATAACATTGGTGACTGTCACCGTGTGGTTATCCTATGGTGACGAAGTAGGGGAAACGACACAAGAGGGTTGCGAGGGTTCCCTCGACATAAACCAAATATCGAGATACGGTGGGTTGAAAATGGTAGTTGGGTGCAGGATTTCCATGGGGAAATGAATTGGAGAATTGGGGGGAGTTGGGGGAAAATCCTACTCTAGACTATCAATGAACCAAGGAGGATTGGGAAGTGCCTCTGGCTTGAGGGAAAAGATATAAACCATATTCGGAGAGGTAGTAGGGGGAATGAATGGCATCACCAGAGGTGGGGTTATGGTACGATTGGGAATAAGGGACAATTGACAATGACGATATTCAATGATCATAGGACATTGATATGTAAAATGATCAAGGGATTCACATAGAGAGAAAGGAAATCTCATACATTCTTTGACTGAGGTCGTGACATAGTGGATGTTAGTGACATGTGTGTTGGATGATGCAGATGGGAGGGGTACTTGCTGAAAGCTCTGGCGTACGGCTGCTAGCGACTACCAGAAGTGAGGTAGCACAGGAAAATGGTGGGTGTAATGGCCATATTCTAAACAAATGGCACATGCGAATTTGGTCCGCAGGCCTTTGCCTCCTGTAGAGGATGTAATGGTATAATTAGGTGAACTGGATGAAACAACGAGCAGTGTCATTGCTCGAGGGAGTTGAATTAAATTGCACAGCTCGGAGAGATATGGGCACTTATTGGTGGGTTGTCCATATTTCTCTCATAGTGCACAAGGAGGTTGGACTCGAGGTGGAAGTGGAGTGGTGGGCTCTTTCTTCTTCCATCTGCCCCCAACTATAGTAAGGGTGCTAGTGAGTGGGGGTGCGGGTGGTGTGGTGGGAGTAAGTATTGGAATCTGCATCGAGATTACTTCTATTTGGGGAGGGAGGGATAGTTGAGGGACCATCTCAGGTGGATGTAGATACCATAATGAAAATTCCAGCACCATATTGGGAAGGTTAAGTGTTGCGGCTACCTGGAAATCTTGTACGCCTGGTGGGGGGTAAAAGACGAGGATTTGAGTAATGGCTTGGGGGACTGTCTCCCAAACCGGGATGTGGCCCTGGGGGAGGGTGTAATAAGGAACAGGGGGAGCTGGAGGGTTCTCAAGGGATTCATGATGAAGGATATTTGTGACTAGTGGGACGTCAGATAGTAATGAAGCCTCTATGGAAGAAAGGGTATCTCTAGTTTGTTGGAGAAATTTCTATTTTTCGACACACTAGTTCAGTGGGAGTTAACTGACTAGTTCTATTTAGACTTTCTATTTTTACCATCACTATTATGCATGCATGCATTCCTAAGGAAATCTAACTGCTTGATTGATTTTCTTAATTATGGAATTTTTTTCTCTATATATGAGTGTATTCCACTCATTCATTGTATTATATTGATCACGATCTATGTATCAATCATCAGCTCATTGGAGTAGTGTGAATATATTTTCTCATTCTTCCATATTGAATCTCTCTTCTTTTCTTGATAATATTTGTTTGTAATTGCTTTAGCTAGATCTCCTGTGCAGTTTTCCATGAAACACTGACATGGTATCAGAGCTATGCTACTTGAAGCAAGCCAGACAAGCCAAAGAAAAAGGAAAATCGAAGTTTCGGTGAGCTAAATCCATGGTCGTAAATTTCAACATTTATTTCTCCCAAACTATTACGTTTTGAGGAAATGGCCTACATTGTAAATAAATTGGCCCATTTTGGAAGTGGGTTTTCAACCGTTTGGGGAGATTCCTTACCGTTTGCTCAGAAAAATGAGCTGCAAGATAGCCTCCTGAAACTGATATGAATCTGTGGTGGTACGTTTCCACATTCATTGCTCCCAAAATATTACGTTTTGGAGGAAACGACCCATGTGGAAAGTAAATAGACCCATTTTGGAAGTGGGTTTTAAACCGTTTGGCGAGATTCCTCACCGTTTGCTTAGAAAGTAAGTCGCAAGATCTTCTCCTGAAACTGATATGAATTCTTAATTTCTTAATTTTTCACTTGCAGATTGAGAGTAAATTTTTAGGGGTTCTTGGAATTAGTGGGAGAGATGGATATGACAACTATTATATAGTCAAACTTGGTGGTAATACTCACACCATACAATTATTTTGATTAGAATCCCAAGGCGACATTCCAACTCAAAAGAAAAGCACTGTATAATTTGACGATGGCGACAGAAACATAACTTACATCAACGATTGAGAAGATGAGATGGGCGAACCATAAGGATGAGGCCATAGGACTACTTGAATTAATATCCATTGATTTATGGTTTCATGTTGCTGCATGCAAGACTCCAAACTAGATTTGGACCATCTTGGAAGGACTCTTTGGAAAGCAGGATGAGATGCAAGGTCATATGCTTGAGGTAGAGTTGAATACCTTAGACCCTAAAAGTTTTGATAATATACAAGATTTTTTTACTAAATTTAAATATTTTCTATTGAGCTTGGGTGAATGTGGTATTGACAATTCTACACAAGAGAAACAACTTATTCTAACAATCTTGGCCAAGCTAGGACCATAATACACTGTATATGTTTCCAATTTCCATTCTGGCAGATGTCTTTTTGGAACAAATTGGAAAATGCCTACATTGGCTCAGTTCATTAAGTCTCTTACACAAGAGCAAACAAAACTCATACAAATGGGCCTCATGAAAGATCCCAAAGCACATGCACTCACCATGCATTATGGAAAAGGATCATCCAAACAGAATAGAAAGGAGGGATATTCCAAGCCCTTTAATGATTCTTCAGGTTCCAAAGACTCTTTAGATTCCAAGAAGAAGAAGAAGGGAAAGCATTGCACTTATTGCAATAAAACGAATCATGAAGAATCCACATGCATGAAAAAATAGATCGATCTTATGGCACAGACACTTCATTAGAACAACCTTGGAAACTTCATTCCAGAGGGAGTTAAGAAGCAAAAAGAAGAAGATCTTTCTCCTAAGAAAGGTAATCATCATGCTTTTTTTGTAATTAATTCCTCATCCAATTCATGGATTAAAGATTCAGGTACATCCCATCATATGGCAGTGAAAGAGGAAGTTTTCTCTTCCTTGAGTCCATTCTCAATACCTCCTATTCTCATGGAGGATGATACTCCAGTAGCAGTAGCAGGAGAAGGGAGAGTGGAACTCCATAATGGAATTTTTGAGAATGTTTTACATGTTCCAAAGATTTCTATGAATCTTCTCTCAGTTTATCAGATCACTCAGAAAGGTAAAAAGGTTGAATTTACATCATATTCAGTTTCAATAATTGACATGCATGACAATTCCATCATTGCAATTGGTGAGGTGGATCACAAGTCAAGGTTGTATAAATTCACTAAGTTTTCTGACGATGACTCCTCTATTCTACTTACACATATGGAGAGTACTTTGCATGCACCTCCAGTGCAACATGCATATACTCTTGTTCTTCCATCAGTTTCAAACATCAAATATGATTCCATACACTCAGATTTTGTACATGGAAATAAGCAGGTAGTACATCTAGATAAGAAGCTAGCGTCGAAGCTTCAACAGATGCCCAAGAAGGCATATACCACACTTCAGGCAACAAACAACCTTGCAGGGAATCCATTGGATTCGAGGAGGACTCTATCTCAGCATGAGGAGCCTTCTCATATATTTTTAGCTTTAGAACCTGTGATGCCCATGCATTGCTATATGGTTCAATCTACTGATCCACATAACTACAATAGGGTTGTGGGAAATCGATTATGGCAAGAAGCCACGCAGAAGGAGTATGACTCACTCCTACAAAACCGGACTTGGAATCTGGTTCCACGTCCACCAGAAAGGAATATTTTCAGGTGCAGATGGGTCCCCAGGATCAAGAAGTACAAGGCTCAACAGGTTTCCAAAGGATTTCATCAGATCCATAAAGATTTCTACATCTTCATGAAGACTTTCAATGAGCAGAAGTTTTAGACTTTGCAGGATCGTCTTGCAGTGAAGAACATAGTTGTCTAGTAGTTGTTATTTTCTTCTTTTGATACATTATCTTTTGAGGGGGGGGTTTGTTCCCATGTGGTTTTCCCTCTTTCCTCACTTTTATTCAATGTTCATTAGTTGCATTGTACATGAGTACCTAAAATGTCCTAATAGCCGAGACTCATTTTTTACTCCATAGTGATGTTCAGGGGGGGTGTTGGAGAAATTTCTATTTTTCAACACACTAGTTTAGTGGGAGTTAACTAACTAGTTCTATTTAGACTTTATATTTTTACCATCACTATTATGCATGCATGCATTCCTAAGGAAAGCTAACTGCTTGAATTATTTTCTTAATTATGGAATGATTTTCCCTATATATGAGTGTATTCCACTCATTCATTGTATTATATTGATCATGATCTATGTATCAATTATCAACTCATTGGAGTAGTGTGAGTATATTTTCTCATTCTTCCATATTGAATCTCTTTTCTTTTCTTGATAAGCTTTGTTTGTACTTGCTTTAGCTAGATCTCCTGTGCAAGTTTCCATGAAACACTGACATAATTTTTGTTCCATTAGATGATATGACACATACTTGTGCTGAGGGATGTATGAGAGGAGGTGCTGCATGGTAAGTCCCTAGCAAGGATGGGTCTTTGAAAATTCGGGGATCCATCTCGATGGGTGGGTAGGCCTCAGGATTAGTGTGGAAAAAGGGTAGAATATTATCGATGTTGGAGGAAGGGTTGGGCTCGTAATGTGACACTTGGTCAATAGTGACAATCTTCCCATTGTAGGGGAACATCATTGTGCGAAACATGAA
This sequence comes from Picea glauca, assembly GCA_000966675.3. Lineage (NCBI taxonomy): Eukaryota > Viridiplantae > Streptophyta > Pinopsida > Pinales > Pinaceae > Picea > Picea glauca. The sequence continues at coordinate 422,807 of JZKD02S1676701.1, read as the reverse complement.
AGATGCTATAGCCTTCATCGCATACATGTAGCTACTCCCAAACAAGATGTTGTAATCGAGTGGAGCGTTGATAAATTCAATGTCAATGAGGATAGTTTTTCCCCTGAGTTCAGCGGGGACATTTTGAAAGATCCCTTCAGAAGATGAGGTTCGTCCATCATAAGCTCTCAGAGTGATGGTGGATGGTATGAGCTTAGGGGAGCCAAGTTTCTGCCAAACATTTTTGGACATGATGCATATGGATGCACCTTCATCAATAATACAGCGGTGGACTGTGATGTTCCGGATTTTAATTGGGATTTGGAAAGCGACCAAAGTGGGGAGATGAGGTTCCCCACTATCAATATCGAAGGTGATGAGTCAAGTATCAACAGGGTTGACTGCCCCCAGGGAGGAAAGTAATGACTTCCGTTGAGTAGGACAGGTTTGAAGGACTTCTAAAGCTGACATGGCAGTAGGATATTGTACCAAGTCATCGACCAGACTATAATTGCGTGTCGCTTTAGCCTAAGGGTTGTTGACATTCCATCGTAATGGGATGTGAGGAATACAAAGGGGTGTTTCAGTATTAGGGTGAGGGATCATCAAAGGTGGTCCAGTTGTGACTGGGGATGCCTTCGAGGTAGTGGGAGTGGGGTTAGGAGGTGTGTTGTACTGACGATTGCACATTTGTAGGAGAACCTCTTCCTCACTAGTGAGGAGGATAGTGCAATCGGTAGGAGTGTCGGGGTTGGAATACTATCCCATCTGTGGTGGGGCAGGATGTATCTCCTGTTGGGTGTTCATCACCCCTTGGTGTGGAATAGGGTTTTGCAACACGAATGGGGGTGGTTGTTGCACATATTGTTGTGGGGCTTGATGAGGGGTAGGTGGTGCTGGGGAACGTGGTCCATTTCCAGATTATTTCATCCATTTAAAGTTGGAAATTTGAGGGCAATGGTGGATATAGTGGCCATAGTCACCGCAAAGGGCACAAGGGAAGTTGGTCCGAATATTATTGTTATTCTTAACTTGGCGTTTGTTGTTATTTCCCCCTTGGGGGTTCTGGTTCCCCTGATTATGGTTTCCCCCAACAGGTTGGTTCTGTTGAGGGTGGTTTTGGTTCCCTCCTGGGCCTTGATTGTTATTGTTTCATTTTTTTCCTTTATTTTTGGCATTATTCAACTGTTGGGTCAGATTTTCTGTATTCAATTGTTCGAAATTGTGGACTTGTTGAACGAGAGAGGGATGAACAAAGTTAACCCAAGCATGTGGTTTCCCTTGTGGAGAAGCAATGGGTTGGGGAGGGCTAGGAAATGGAAACTACAGATTATGTTGTGGCATTGATCTGTAAGGTATATAGGAAGGCGTTGCGCTTTCACTATTGTTTAGGGTGTAAGTAGAGGTAGAGGTGTTTCCATAACTTGGTTGAACTGTCGGGCGCGTCATGGGTGCTAGTGGGGGTCTGCTTATGGGTGGAGGGAGGGAAATTGGGTATGGTTGTTGATAAGGGGGCAGAGGATAATAAGGGGGTCCTCATATACTAATGGATATTGAGGTGTTCCATACATAGGTGGTTGTTGGAGGTGTGGATTGTGGTGTGTAGTGGTACCAATCTATCCATCTATGGAGTGAGACATCCCAGGTTTGTCCTGGCCAAATGGCATGGGTCTTGGGGCATTAGGTAGTACTGTGTATAAATATCCTGACTGTGAATAAATGAGTTCAAAATGTTGAGCCTTGTTGATGGCTTCTTCTTCAGATTGGGGGAAGGTGGTGGCGACATCTTTAGCAAGGAGGGACACAAGTGATTTGATAAACTAATTAAGGCATTGTTGCTTGGTGGCTTCATCTTTGCAAAGACTACATCGTCGACGCCATTCATGAATGTGGTCAGTGATGTCAGTAGCGGAGGTTTGTTTAAATTCTAAGAGCAGTTCAAGTCTATTTTCATGACGGATTGGTAGTTGAAATAAGGTAAAAAATTCTTTGGCCAAAGATTCAAAGGTCACATGGGACCCAAAATTTTCTTCTACATACCACATGGTTGATGGGCCAATGAGTGTGCGTTGAAATAATCTCAAGTGGACGGATTTGCCCATGATGTTGTTTGAAGAGCACCATGAGTGGAAGGTCATGATGTGGTTGGTTGGGTCATCTCCCGCTTTTCCTTCAAACTTAGGAATGTCTGAAGGGAGTTTGGTAGGCATTGTAGGCCATGTGGGGTCATGTAATATAGGATCATTGGTGAGTTTATTCATATCCGGTATGTTGAGGGAAGCCAAGTATGGAATCTGGGGTTGTGGTGTGGGATTAATTCCCATCATGGTGGGAATGTTTTATGTACTTGGCCCCTGAGGAGGGTTTATTCCATCCATGGTGTGAGTGGTTTGTGTACCCGACCCATGAGGGGGGTTAGGTGGGGTTATACTTCCTCCTTAGAAAGAAGTTTTCCCCCTGCTTCCGTGTAAAGGAGAGAGAGTGGAGGGTGGACCTTGGGAAGTGGACCCAAGTAAAGTGGAACCAAGAAAAGCAGATCCCAAGACAGTAGCACTCACAGGGGTGTGAGAAGGTGGAGCCGATGAGCTGGAAAGACTAGGAACTCCCCCTAGAATGGGAGGGATATTTAGCAAGCGTCTGGAATGATGGGGATTTTGTGGGTCCCCTATGATGTCTGACTAGAAAAGTGGATGTGTGTAAATGGTGATGAGATCAATAAATGAACAAGAGTCTTTGTTATAATTTTGGACCTTCATAATATATCTCACAATCACATGTAATCACAAGAGCATCATACATAAATAAATTGATAAAGAAACATACATGTGGGTAGGTAGTTTTTGTCTGCGTGGGAGAACAAAGAAAACAAATGCTTGTGTCCTAAAAGACGTTCCTCTAAAAATAACACTGGACCTTCCAATAGTACTCAACAGTGGGGTCGGAAGCCACCAGAAGAGAAACTAGTGAAGGATGAAGTAATCAGTTATAATGAGGGGTAGAGGGTGCATATCCTGAAAGAGTTGGTGATATTTCCCAATAGCATCACAAAATCCAATCAAGGTGCAATTGCAACCCACAATTGCCATCTAGGTAGATGTCCTAAAATTTGGTCACTAGGTACCTCGGTCAAAGTGCGACATTTAGATTTTTGGCCTCATAAATGGGTCATGGGATGGATCACGTCCAAGAGGTGGGTGCCTCAAGGGGGGACACATAAAACAACCAGACCTCAGCCTTCAACCCTTCATGGGTATCTCCCTGCCTTATGGTGTTAGGAAAACTTGACTTGGAGGATTTAAAGTTCTCTATTTGACAACTTCTATTGTTTGAAGATGTGAGAACTAGATAATGGGGAGTTATTTGGATGCCTATCCTTAAGATCCTACCTAGACTAAAAAATTTCTTTTGGCACCTCCTGTGGAGGAAAACTTAGTTAGTTTTTAGAAAAAATTTAGATGTGGTTATTTGAGAGATTGGGGGTGAGAACCAACCTCGTTGAGTTTAAGTGGGAGTGGATAGTTTTGTCAAGAAAAAGGTGGGGTATTTTGGGATCCCTTTGGAGGAAAATCACTTCAACTTCCACGATTCTATATGAAACTATGTTAGTGATTAGTGACTTTGTGTGTGAACAAGTGAAAGTGTGCCAAATTTTTAATAATTTAGGTGTCACCTTGTTGCATGTGGACTTTGTGTGGTCCTTACAAGTCTTGATTACCTAATTAACTAAATTCCATTAGTACAACCTTGCATAATTTTAAAGTCCCTAGAGAACTAGCATGTGGACATATGGGTCCTTACTAATCTTTTAACTCCCTAGTGTGATTTAATCTAAGAAAGCTTCAAAAACTATCCTAGATTGTGGACATGTGGGAAAGTATGGGCCTGTTATAAAACCTTTAAACTTCCCTAGTGATGTAATCTAAGAAAGCAAATTCAAAAACTATCCTATCTTTGTATCATGTGGGCAGTATGGTCCCTTACAAATTTAAGATGTGTTTGAAAAAGAAACTAAGAGGAGTCCCAAGGGGGGCTGTTGTCCTCTCCTAAAGATTTTGTCTTTAAGGGAGATGAAATTTTCCCTCAATCATTTTTCTGATTCTCAATATCGCTTTATGGCGCGAGAGAAGAGCATACTCAAAGATTGACGTTCAATTTCTGGCCCCAATGCAAGTGGTTATATTTGTGACTTAGAATGATTCCAACTTATCTTTAATCAAAGAAATCCATCCATGTGGAAAAATGAAAGAAAAAAGAGGATAAATATGGATTTTAACCCCCTAAGTGCCTAAGTTTTGACTTACCCTTCATGTGGAGAGGGAATCTAAGTGTGGTGCATATTACAATTTGCATAGAATCAAACTTAATAAGGCTATGGGCCTTCAACAGATCACAAAAACCCTTACAATGTGTGAATTTCTAAACAGATGTGAGGGTCGCAGAGTAGATAGAGGTGCACTTGGCGCCTATGCGCAAATCGAAAATGACTTTTTGACGCATGTGTGCAGAATGCACTGAGAAAAACAGTGGTTTTTGTGCACATGCTCGGAAGATGTGCCTGTGGGTTAAAAAACTTGTGCACTTTTTGTTACATAGTCGGGAAGAAAATTTTGGATGAAATTCTCTCAACTTAGCTTTGAATTTATCTTTTTGCAGGTGGGCATGGGCCGGTTATGGTTCTTGCAAGTTAAATAAAATGAAAAGAAGTAATAAAAAAACCCAAATGGGGAGGAAATTGATACCTATCCCTAGTACGGTCGCCAATCTATTGTGTCCCTTTCATCACCTAAATGAGAAAAATAAGGACGCTTACAAGTCTAGTTGGGTTAGCTAGAAAATAAAACAATGAAAGCAAGAGTTAGAAACATCAAACATAGGAAATAAGCAAAGAACTAAGCTATTAAAAATAAAAGAAACTAAACTAGAGTGCATTAGAACAAAAATTAAACATGTATGCCAACAATGGATAAGTTGTATTAGTGGGAAAACACCAAAGAGAAAGGGAGACTTATGGGTCCTCTCTTCCTCCAAGGGAGGGCTCTTGAACCCCCAATTATTGAGCTCTTCTTACAAGTAACAAACTAGAAGGAAATGGTGAAGAAATCCAAAGCACATTCACTCAAGAGGTGATATGAATGGCCAAATGAAATGGTGCTTGTATGCTCTAATGAGGAAAGAGGGTCCTCCAAGAGAATATTGGTAGCATAACAATGCAAATGAATTCCTTGAAAATATAGTGCACCCATGGCATATTTTTATAGAAAATCTTTGAGGCATTATTCAACCAGTCTTTAGTGTGAACAAAGGGCTCTTTAGGACACCCTTAAGTCTTTGACCAACCCTCCACTCAGATTCAGCTCAGATTTGGGTGTCAAATCGACTTGGGAGATGAACCAGAAGTGGGTGGAAGGATGACCAAAATCATAAATGCGTCGTTATGAGGTGTGTGTGGCTTTTTGCATCCACAGTCACACATCGGGTGCCTGTGCGCTTTTCTAGAGTTATTTGACTGTCACACATGCATGTGCTTCCTTTGTCTTCTTAGCACATGCTGATTTTTTAACCAGTTGTATGGTTTTGTGCCTTTTGGAAATGCATTTTGGAAGCTGTGGGTGAACTAATGGGTGTTTGATGATGTTGGATTCCTGTAACCATTTGCGATTGAAATTTCAGTGATAATACCTAGGGTTAGGTTTTTGGATGTATAAGGTTTTGGAATTCATGTTTAATGTAAAAATACCTTTGGACCCTCATTGTACTCATCTTCTTACAAGTGAGCGTAGTCATTACATCTCTTCTCATAGATAAACCACCACCATTCTAAAAAGCTTGTTTTAGTATGCATTTTACAGTTTCAACATATTTCCTTATTGAATAGAAGCCAAGGTTTATTGTATCTCTTTTATTGTTCATTGTATTTATGTGTTAATAATATAGATCTGTGTTCATTTTTCTCTTCTCATAAAATATGGATGAGTGGTATCAAAGCGTTATGCTCCTTGTCATTGTTAATGCATGTCCCCAATGAGGTCAGGGTACAAAGAGTTGGGTCTCGATCTTGTTTCTCTTGAGGAAAAGGGCTCTCGCACTCCCAAGCGACCTTCCATGGTGGGAGAAAAGTAAGATGACAAGACAAGAGATCCTTTCAAACTATTTCTCTAGGAATCCCTCGTGCAACAAAGGAATGAGCTGATAAATAGTTTTGTGCAAATCCTTCAACTACTACCAACAAGCGATAGATATTCCTCGAGTAGAGGTGTTTACCCCTTCAAGGTACAGATCAAATTTGTTATTCCTATATTTTAATTTCAGATAGACGCAAATGCTATAGAAAAATGGTTGAATCTGCTATATGAGTTTTTTTTGTCCATAACTTTTCCAATAGAGAAAATATTACATTTGTGCTCCTCAAATTCATCTTTGTTGGCACAGGGGCAAACCCGGGGTTCAACGCTTAACATCACACCAACAAAAACCCAACAACCGACCCTTTTGGAAACACCTGCGAAGCAGGTGAAGTCTCACTTGAGGTAGAAGCAGGGGGGGCTATAGGACATAGGTTTTTGTAACCAGGCTGGGACACGATTATGTGATAAGAGCACTTCGCAGAATATTTTGTTAATGCTTAGGAAGTGAACATGCATTAGTTTATTAACCTCATTAACACCGCATAGCATAAACAAAGATATATAAGTGCATTGACTATAAGTGATTATGCACCCTGAACACTTAACACTTAGCACTGTGATTTAAGTCTAACATTCATTTACCCTTTAACATAAGTAAAGTACTTAAGAAACAAAATACATATTCATTACACATAATAATCAAAGCACTAAGAAAATGCATAATAGAAATTGTTTGCACCCTTTTCGTCGACTTGGTGAGAAAATCGAGGGTGCTTACATGCCCAGTTGGGTCTTGCTGAGCATGACAACTGTAGAGGAAAGAGTTAGAGAAAGAAAAACAAAACTATAAGAAAGAATTAAATTAAAACAAAATAAAACTATGAGCATATGGATATAGAAATAACAAACACAAAAATACCAATATCACCAATGTTTTTTAGGCTGATCCATTGATGAAATCAAAGCACAATGAAGAAAGGGGACTATGAGTCCCTTCTTCCTCCAAAGGAAGGCTCTTGGACCCTCACAAACTTGCTCTCCTTACAATAAGAAAAATGAAAATGGTGATGAAATAACTCCTTGCACATCCACTCAATGGAGAGGTGAATGGCTCTATGAAATGGTGCCAATGTGTTATTGTCAAGGAGTGAGTCCTTAAAACAATCTAGGCAACATAACATTACATGAAATTCCTTGAGAAAATGATGTTTCTTCAT
>JZKD02S1676701.1:403852-414725 GCA_000966675.3 Picea glauca | reverse complement strand
TCGAGTGTGAGGGGGACGACAAGACCGGTGATAAGTTGTGCCAGAGGCGGGACAAGGTGAACAAATTCAGAGGGTAGAGGAAGTGACCAATGGAGTACTATGAAGATATGGATGATGTCGGTAAGGGTAGATGATAGGTAATGCTCCAACCAAGGGTGACATGGGTTGCGTGTTGCCAAAAGGAAGCAAGTCGCCAACGGTGACGACAAAAGAAAATGAAATGGCTGGAAATAAAGGTGTTTGTACAATAAATAATGAATATTTTTTGGGGAGAAATGTACAAATACAGAAATGGGTGCCCCAGTGTGAAATGAGTGCCCCAGGGAGGGTGGAATTTTCTTGGAAAACTGATGAAGGGTGAGGGCCCCATTGGTGAGTTTCTGTATGAGGTAGGTGAAATGAGGATAGGTTCGCAGATGGGCAAACTGATTGTGGATGAAATGGAGGGTTCATGATACTGCGGAGGTGCAGGTAACAAAATAGAACCATAAAGAGATAATCTGGGAGTCCATGTGGGAAAGCTAGCAAAAATGAGGAGAAGGAGAATGTGACTGTCACAACATGTTTGAAAGACTATCGGGAATCCCATCCCTAAAGGGTAATGAAGAACAACATGAGTGTCGAAAAGTGCCAAAAGGTGCTATGAATGAGACAACTTATGTGGGTAAGAATGCTACCGGGTAACAGTACTGAAGGTGCAACTGGAGGTGTGGGTACTGCAGAGCCGGGAATGGGGATCCTAGAGGTAATCATCAGAGGGCGTGACTGGAAATGCAAGTGCGATACATCGGGAAAGACTACATGCTAGTGTTGAGTATATACCTGAGGTAGTGATGCCAAGGGATGAGGAGCAAGTACCTACACATATGAGAAACAAATACCCAAAAGTGAACAATATATGAAGAGAATCAAATATATGAGCATATATTAGATAAATGTGACAATGCGTGTGCGTACTTGATCATGATATGAAAGAAGAGGCGCCCCGGGGGCCTGGGATAAAAAGTGCCCCAGGGATAGCTGTGATGTAGGTGGTGGGATGCTGATCCTGTGGCTGAAGATGATTTGAAAAATGGACACCTTGGGCTCCCAGAATGGTGAGTGGAAGTTTGGAAAAAGGCCTATATATAGTTGTAGGGCCCACATTGCCACCTCATTTGTACCTACTGCAACAGTGACTGGACGAGTAGATTTCAGAGGAGATTTAGAGATTCAGGGAGGACGAGGCATCCGATTGGCGGTGTGCGAGTATCAAGTTAGTGGTCTGATCATCCTGCATAGAAATATGCTTTCAATTTTTTGGGCAGGGCGGGTACGGGGGGCTGTACAGGGGTAATGATGGGATTTTGTAGGGGGTGTGGGCCCACATGCGCGGGCGATTCGGTGGAAGGTGCGCATATGTGCATGCCTGTCCATCGAATATACGCTCATGGGTGCGCGAGAGAGGGAATTTAAGGCGCACCCTAGGGGCGCGCTTGTGAGGTGAACAGGCGCGCATCAGTGCGCGCCTGTAGATTGGACAAGCGCGTACCAGTACGCGCCTGTGGGTTGGACAGGCGCGCACCAGTGCGCACCAGTATGATAAATAAGCGCGCTCAAGAGTGTGCCTGTGCAGTGAACAAGCGCACATATATGCGCGCCTGTATAGTGAACAGGCACGCATGTGTGTGCGCCTGTGGGTGGAAAAACCGCGCCTTTGAGGCAAGGTTTGAGGGTAAAAAATGAGTCTATTTGATGTTGTTGATGGGTATCTGAGCTGATATAGGACTCTGTTTTGTTTGTAGGTGGCCAGTAGTGACAATGCCAGTGCGGTGGCGAGAGCGAGACTGGGCCCAGTTGCGAGAGGCTATGGCCAATGAGGGGCCTGGGGTGTGAGCGACTTTAGCAACCTGTGGGTTGCTAAAGTTCTTTGAGTGCCTGTTGATACGGGCTCAGGAGTACTTGCTACAGTTCCTTCTTCAGATGTGGAGTCCGGAGTTGCACTGCTTCCTCATGCGAAAAGAGTAGATCCTCTTCACTGTGGTGGAGGATATATATTTTTTGACTGGGCTCCCCTTTCGGGGAACGCCTCTACCGACAGAGCCTGTGCTGCCGAGGGATACAGCCCTTGCCACGATTGGCGTGTGATACTGCTCAGGCCCGGACTTTATGTCGGGGACGGTGGTGAGCATCAGTGCCATTGATGCCCTAGCACATCGTTGTATAGCGGCGATGATTGTGCCTATATACGGGTCACTTGCGACCCAGCGGATTAGTGGTGGCCAGCTGTTGGTGCTAGAGAGGGTGGTAGTGGGTGGCGAGCGGTTCGCATGGGGGTTGACGCTGCATGCGCGGATGATCACACAGTTGGATCGTTGTCAGTCCACAGGTACATGAGAGTTTTCCTTTGGCTCGATCCTGGTAGCCTAGTTTTTGGAGAGGGTGCCCATGTTGCGCCCGAGATTTTTACTAGAGATGTCGAGGGAACGAGAGCCGCGATTGAGGCGGTGGTCTACAGTTTTGGTTCGCCATGGTGGTGGCGAAGGTGGCCACTACTTTTCAGCAGAGGCTGCACGGATATGGCGGCAGATGCCGTAGGTAGTACTTCAGTACCCCTATGCTGGGGTTGACTTCCGGGGTGACCCAGACATGGTGCTGCCTCCTGGGGAGGGTTTCGACCATCGAGGTATGTTGAGTATTGTGTATGTTTTTGATTTATGTTGTATTTTGAGATATCAGTCCATATGTATGTGATATAGATGCTGATACGATCTGTTGTTGTTTTTTTTTGCATGTGCAGATGTGGCACCTTGTGGGCGCGAGGTGGAGATGCAGCGAGCGCCAGCTCGACGAGAGCTAGAGGGATGACCGCAGGGGAAGAGGCGGCGACAGGAGGATGTTGTGGGTCGACCAGCAAAGCTCGAGAGGGCAACGAGGCGGCACCGATTTGATGACCCTGGTGCAGGGCCATCACATGCTCCTTCGGTGGTAGTCAGAGTGGACTTTGATGATATACGCCATCGTCTGGAGATGGTGTTGTAGGATGTGCCTGAGGGCATGTGGACATGGATCCAGGATGAGAGCTTCTTGGAGTAGTGTGTGGGGGTACAGCCACCATGGCGGGCTATAGTGCAACGAGCAGCTATGCTTGCCGTGATGACTAGTGGATGCCTGCCGCCAGGGCAGGAGGGTCCTGTGGGTGGTCCTCCACCACCGCCTGGGGCAGGTGGTGGTGGGCCACCACCTCTGCCTGAGGGAGGGGCGGGGGGTGGCATGATAGAGGCACCATGAGTGGTGCATGTTGTATATCTTTTTGTTTGTAGGCTGGTGAGCCGATTTTTGGACCGAGGTACTCTGCTAGCCTGCGGGCACATGTATTTTTTGTATGTAAACATTTGGATGGCCTGACAGGCCTTTATATATATATGAGTATACATATTTTGAGATCCCGATGTTGTTTACATGTGTTTTTGTTGATGATGATGATGTCTATTCTATCTATATGCTGTGACAGGATTTATGAGATGTTTTATGTATGTGTAGCTTGATGTGATATAGGCCAATCTAACACCATGTTAGCTATTTCATCTGTTGTTTGATTCAATTGTCATGAAATATGTGTAAATGTAATGGAATCAAAATGTCGAGATAACAGTCTAACCTGTAGGTATTTGCGAAAGAGGCATGGATCGCGTACACGGTATACATTGTTGAGCTGGAGAACGACTAATTGAGAGTCAAGGAAGACGCTAAGGTGGTGAATATGATGATGCTGGGTGTCGACCAGGAGGCCAATGACCACAGTGTATTTGACTTGGTTGTTGGTTGCTGGTCCCAAACAGATGCCTCTTGAATGTAGAATTTCATGTGAGGGGGTGTAAAGAGCCCAAGCCGCTGAAGTGAGATTTTGCGTCCAACGGCTGGCGCCGTTGGCATAACCAATGTGGTAGGTTGGTGGAGGAAGCATCTATCAATAGCACGAACGATAGTTTAGACGAGAGGGGAGGAAAAAAAGATTAAAAACACTAGAAAAAAGAAATAACCTAAAGTAGTTTGACTACGTTTAAGCATACAATTTCTTGAGATACAGCCCATTGACGGGTTCTTTGAGAGAGAGGCCTTCAGGAGAGGCCATGATATATGCTCCTTTGGTGAGGCAATGTTGGATAATGTATGGGCCATGCCAAAGTGATTCGAATTTTCCATGGCCAAAGGTATCATGAGCGATATCATAAGCCAGGACAAGGTCACCTTCGCGGAATGACCGAAGGTTGACATGGTGATCAAAGGTAGCTTTGGATCATTTTTTAGCTGCCTCATTGTTCTGTAAGGAAGATCGATGATCTTCGTCCAGAGACTCCAAGTTCAGCAAGCGCTGCTCCATTAGAGCAGTGTCAGGTAATAGCTCAATTGTGGTGCATAAGGTGGGAATTTCTCACTCGATGGGAAGAGTTGCCTCGACCCCATGGACTAAATGGAATGGCGTGAAACCCGTAGTAGTCTTTACTGCCGTTCGATAAGCCCATAGCGCAGAAAATAACATATGATGCCAATTGGTTTTATGTTTATTAACTGTGCATTGTAACATGGTCTTGAGGACTTTGCTCACTGCCTTGACCTATCCGTTTGACTGAGGATAGTATGGTGAGGTGAAATCATGAGAGAAGCCTAACCGAGATGAGAGTTCGACGAAGATCTCATTCTCGAAGTGTTTCCCATGATCAAAAACAAGTTAGAGTGTTACTCCAAAATGGGATATGACGTGATTAAAGAAAAAACGTGCTGTAGTGTCAACGGTGTTGTTGAAAGTGGGCATAGCTTTAGCCCATTTGGTGAAGTAATCAACGACGAAAAAAATGTATTTGTGACCATTGCTGGAGGGGGGATTACAAGTCATAAAGTCGATGCCCCATTTACAAAAAGGGCCCGCAGTAATGACAGGGTGAAGAAGAGCGGGGGGAGCTCGGGCTTTGTTGGCGTAGAGCTGACATTGCTCACATCGTTTCATGACATGAATGCAATCATGAAACAAGGTAGGCCAAAAGTAACCATCTCTGATAATATTTTGAGCTATGGATATACCCGAAAGATGGCCTCCACATGCACCACTGTGGTAGTCGTTTAAGACTCTGTTGGCCTCGTCAATAGTCAGGAAACGACGAAGAACAGTGTCGACGCCCCGCGGATATAGGATGTCTTCGATGAGGAGATAGCGGGGGGCCTGATGACGAATACGTCGACGATCGTCTCATGATAGATGGTGACCGAACTTTTGAGTTCGTAGGTAGATGATAAGGTCACCATACCAAGGGTCATCGAAAGAGATGTAAAAGAGATGTTCGTCAGGGAAGTTGGTATTGATGGGGGCACTGGTGGTGTCAGAGGGGAGGGTCGTGACGAGTTCAGCGAGAAAGAGGGCCTTCTTACTCTTAGGTGTTGAAAAATCAAGGGCGTACTCTTGAAGGATAACGATCCATTGAACGAATTTGCCGTTAATTTTTCGATGGCTGAGCAAGTATTGCATAGGGTTGGAATCTGCGATGACCTTTGTGGTGCGAAGCAGAATGTAATGGCACGGTTTCTGGACTGCGAGGAAAACTGCAAGATCAAGTTTCTCTTTGTGTTTATACTTCAAGGGTGGCCCTGAGAGGTTCTTTCTAACGTAGTAAATGACGTGTTCACGATTTTCATCTCCGAGCTGGACGAGGACGCCGACTATTGATACAGCTGATGCTGATACGTAGAGGATGTAGTCGCGATTATAGTTAGGTGCACTAATTAAGGGTGCATTTGAAAGTGCTGCTTTCAAATCATCAAATGACTATTGGGCATGGTCATCCCAATGAAATGGGATGCCATGACGTAGTAAGCGAAGGAAACGGTGTGCGCGTATGGCGTAATTAGGAACAAAGCGTCTGAGAAAGTTAGCTTTGCCCTGTAGACTCTGAAGTTGCCATAAATTCTGGGGAGGTGGAATTTCGGTGATAGATTGAACTTTGAGGGGGTCTATGGTAATACCGCTTGGGGAAACTATAAACCCGAGGAGGTGCCCTGCGGTGACACAGAACACACACTTGAGAGGATTCAAGCGGATATTGTACTGTCGACACCATTGAAAGATGATTCATAAATCATCGAGATGTTGGGTGCATTTCTTGGATCGAGCTGTGAGGTCATCCAAGTAGGCAAGGATGATTTCAGCCAGATTGTGAAAGATGTATGTCATTGCCCGCTGGAAAGTTGCGCCGGCATTTTTTAAGCCGAAAGGCATGAAACAATATGAAAAAGTACCCCATGGGGTAATAAATGCGGTTTTATACTGATCGGCTGGGTGGATTTGGATTTGGTTATAGCCAGAGAATCCATCCATAAAGGAGAGAGCCTCGTGGCCAGCGCAGTCGTCGATAATTTGATCGAGTAAAGGCGTTGGAAAGTTGTCTTTGGGACATGCGTTATTGAGATCGTGAAAGTCTATGCAAACACGGATAATGCCCTATTTTTTTTCGACAGGTACAGGGTTGGAAACCCATGAAGTGTAAGCGACGGGGTAAATAAACCCGGTTGTACGTAATTTGTCAATTTCGGCTTTGATAGCCGTGGCTTTGGATGGGTGTAGCGGTCGCTGTTTCTGGCGAATTGGTGTGATGTCGGGACAGGTTTCGATGTGATGCTCGATGATAGATGGGTCGAGGCTAGGCATCTTCGTGTATGACCAGGCAAAAATATCTCTATATTCCTGGAAGAGGGCTTTATATGCGGCGATTTCCTGAGGAGTGCAAGCGGCTCCAATGATGATTTCTTCGATGATGCCATTTTTAATGGAAATGTTGATTTTGATGGTGGGGGAAATGTTGGCCATATTGCCTTCTTCAAATGCATCAGGGGCAGGAATGGGATTGTTGAACCAATCGATAGGCCCAGATGGGATAAAATATTTGGTCTCGATCGCGTAAATGGGGTTTTGGTTTGGAGGCATGGGGGCTTCCTGTGGAGAGAAGAGTGCGCGATGATGTAGCGCATCCCAGGGAGAGTCTGGGCGGTTGAGCTCTTCAAGTATTTCTTCATCGCATAAGAAACGACGGGAATACAAGGGGTCGTGAGGAGTGATCTTGGTGACAGTGTGATTGCCCCCTGATGAAGACACAGGGGGAACAATGTTAGGAGATGGGGAGGGTTCACTCGTCATAAACCATATATTGAAGGATTGAGGGGTACCCGTGGTGGTTGGATGGAGAGTCTCCGTCAGGGAATGAGCAGGAGAGTTCGGGGGGTTGTGGGGTAAATCCTCAGAGACATCATTTAAGAACCATGGAGGCGTTGGGAGTGCCTCGAGCTCTAGAGAAATGACATGAAGATCATTGAGTAACGAAGTAATGTCAATTACTACCTCTGCGGGTTGGTGACACAGGGCTAATTGACGTTTCCTGTATGAAAGGATCATAGGACATTGGTACGTAAAATGAGTTAATGAATCACAGAGAGAGCAAGGGCATATCATTCGTTCATTAACTGAAGTGGTGACATAGCGAATGTCAGTGATATTTGAAGAGGACGTAGCAAGGTGTGGGTTGTTCTGGAAGTTCTGGCATACGACCACTAATGTCTGCCGAAAGCGCGGTAGTGTTGGGCAATGATGGGTGTAGTGGCCATACTCAAAGCATATAGCATACGCGTATTTGGTCCTCAACCCTTTACTACTGGAAGGGTTGGTGGTAGTGGTGGGACTAGCAGTAGCGATGGGTGTTGTGTGAGTTTGACTCGGGGGAATCAAATTCCTTAATTCAGGTAGTGATGAGCAATTGTTAGTTTGGTGGCCTTCTTTCTCACATAGTGCGCAAGGTGGTGCGATGCGTGGAGGAAGTGGAGCGGTGGGATCTTTCTTCTTTCTCCTACCCCCAGCTGTAGTAGGGGGGTTAGGGAGTGGGGTGGTGGGAGTAAGTATGGGAACTGTCATGGGAAGTCCTTCCTGTGGTCGAGGGACCATCTCTGGTGGATGTAAATACCAAACTGGGATTGCTAACACCATATTAGGTAGGGTGAGCATTGCGGCTACTTGAAAAGCTTCGATACCTGGTGGAGGGTAAAAGAAGGGAATTTGGGAGAGGGGTTGGGGGAATCTCTCCCAGGTGGGATTATTCTCTTGAGGGGATGTGGATTGGTGGACTATTGAGGTCGATGAGTGCGCAGGAGGCTCCGACGGGAGTGGTTCTGCGACTATCGAGACGTTAGGGATGATTGAATCCTCCTGAGAAGGAAGAGCATCCTCCGTGTGAGTTTCGTTAGATGAGATGACGCATACTTGATTAGGGGGAAGGAGTGGTGGTGCTCCATGGTACATCCCTAACAAGGATGGATCTTTAAAAATTCCAGGACCCATGTCAACGAGTGGATATGCGTCTTGGTTGGTGTGGATGAGGGGAAGAATGTTATCGAGATTGGCAGAGGGGTTGGGCTCATAATGTGAGACTTGGTCGATGGTCACAGTATTTCCGTTGTGGGGGAACATGATTGTCCGAAAGATGGAAGATTCCACTGCCTTTTCATAGCATACATGTAGCTACGTCCGAACAAGATATTGTAATCGAGTGGGGTGTCGATAACTTCGATATCAATGAGAATGGTTTTGCCTCTGAGTTCAACGGGGACATTTTGGAAGAGTCCTTCAAAAGATGATGGTCATCTGTCATAAGCTCTTAATGTGATGGCGGAGGGTATGAGTTTTGGGGAACCAATTTTCTGCCATACTGTTTTGGACATGATGCATGTAGATGCACCTTCAACGATGATACACCGATGAATGGTGATGTTTCATATTTTTACTGGTATTTGAATAGCGACCAAGGTGGGAAGACGAGGTTTGCAACTATCAAGATCAAAGGTGATGAGTCGAGTATCTACAGGGTTGACTACCCCCAAGGCGAAAAGTAGTGATTTCCACTGCGTAGGACAAGTCTGGAGGACTTCCAAGACTGACATGGTAGTCGGGGATTGTGCTAAGTCGTCTACCAAGCTATAGTTATGAGCTGCCCTAGCCTGTGGATTGTGGACATTCCTGCGTAAGGGGATGCGAGGTATGCGTAGTGGTGGTTCGGTGGATGGGCGAGGGATCACGAACGGGGGTCCCGTCGGTGTAGGTTTTGTCTCTGGAGAGATGGGAGTAGAATTAGCGGGTGTATGATACTGACGATTACGCATTTGCAATAGGATTTCTTCCTCACTGGTGAGGAGAATTGTACGCTCTACTGGATTGTTAGGGTTGTGGTATTGTCCTCCCTAAGGTGGGGGATGCTATGCATCCTGCTGGGTGTTTATCACACCTTGATGTGGGATAGGATTTTGTAGCATGGCGGGAGGGGGTTGCTTCCCGTATTGTTGCGGCGCCTGTTGAGGGGAAGTTTGTGCAGGGGTATGGGGAAGAATACCCGAGTCTTTCAACCGTTTGAAATTAGTGATCTGGGGGCAATGGTGAGTGTAATGACCGAACTCACCGCAAAGAGCACAAGGGAAGATGGTTTTAACATTATTTCACCCTTGGCTTTTGTTGTTATTTCCCCCTTGGGGGTTTTGGTTTCCTTGGTTCTGGTTGCCCCCAGGTGGTTGGTGTTGTGGGGGTTGGTTCCCGCCTTGACCAGAGTTGTTGTTATTCCTGTTCCTTCCTTTCTTCTTGGCATTGTTTGATGGATGAGTTGGATTGGCAGTGTTCAACTGTTCAAAATTTTGGTATTGTTGAGTAGCAGAAGGTTGAACAAAGTTTACCCCCGCATGTGGATGTGGGGGAGCCATGGGTTGTGAAGGACTAGGAAATGGGAAGTATGGATTTTGTGGTGGTACTGATCCATAAGGTACATAGGAAGGCGTAGTTCTTTCACTAGTACTAAAATTTGATGTTGAGGGAGTACCACTGTTTGGGGGAATAGGTGGATGTATGGGAGGTGCCGGTGGTGGTCCACTGATGGGTGGAGGTATAGCAACAGGGTATGGTTGTTGATAAGGGGGTGGGGGGTAATAAGGAGTGCCCCCATATGCCGAAGGGTATTGAGGTGTTCCATACATCGGTGGTGGTTGGGGTTGTGGACCATGGTGTGTGGTGGCACCTATTAATCCGTCTGCTGAATGAGACATCCCAGGTTTGTCTTGGCCAAATGGCACAGGTTTTGGAAGATTAGGAAGTACCGTGTATAAGTACCCTGACTGTGCATAGATGAGGTCATATTGTTGGGCCTTACTGATGGCTTCCTCTTCAGATTGTAGGAAGGTGGAAGCTACATCCTTTCCAAGGAGAGAGACAAGTGATCTAAGAAACCAGTCGAGACATTGTTGCTTGGTGGTTTCTGCTTTACAAAAACTACATCGCCTACGCCACTCATGAATGTGGTCAACGATGTGGGTGGTTGAGGTCTGTTTGAAGTTAGACAGTAGTTCTAGACCATTGTCATGGCTGATGGGTAATTGGAAGAAGGTCAAGAATGCTTTGGCCAATGACTCAAAGGTCGTATGGGACCCTGATTTTTCTTCGACATACCATTTGGCTGATGGGCCAGTAAGTGTGCGTTGAAATAATCGTAGTCTGATGGAATCATCCATAATGCTATTGGAAGAACACCATAGATGAAAGGTCATGACATGGTTGGTGGGGTCATCCCTTGCCTTTCCTTCAAACTTTGGTATGTCTGAAGGAAGTTTTGTTGGCATTGCAGGCCATGTCGCGTCATGCAATATAGGATCATTGGTGAGCTTGGTGAGATCCGATATGTTGAGAGAGGCCAAGTATGGCATCTATAGTGGTGGGGGAGGGTTAGCTCCAGCCATATTGTGTTGTGAACCTAACCCCTGATGAGGACTAGGTGGGTTGGTGCTCCCTCCTTGAGAGGAAGTGGGTCCCCCGCTTCCGTGT